>CAJUXJ010000626.1:0-79153 GCA_910589775.1 Avena eriantha | reverse complement strand
TGCATGTGTGTTATTTCCAAAAAACCACACATGGATCAACCACTAGAGTCATTGCATGTGTGTTATTTCCACAAACCACACATGGATCAACCACTAGATTCATTGCATGTGTGTGTTCTTTTGCACAAACCACACATGGATCAACCACTAGAGTCATTGCATGTGTGTTCTTATACTAAAACCAACACTAGAGTCATTGCATATGTGTTATTTCCACAAACCACACATGGATCAACCACTAGAGTCATTGCATGTGTGTTCTTTTCCACAAACCACACATGGATCCACCAGTGGTCATTGCATGTGTGTTCTTTCCACAAACCACATATGGATCAACCAGAGTCATTGCATGTGTGTTCTTTCCACAAACTACACATGGATCAACCACTAGAGTCATTGCATGTGTGTTCTTATACTAAAACCAACACTAGAGTCATTGCATATGTGTTATTTCCACAAACAACACATGGATCAACCACTAGAGTCATTGCATGTGTGTTCTTATACTAAAACCACAAACCGGCACGAGAGTCATTGCATGTGTGTTCTTTTCCACAAACCACACATGGATCCACTAGACTCATTGCATGTGTGTTCTTTTCCACAAACAACTTATGGATCAACCAGTGGTCATTGCATGTGTGTTCTTTTCACAATGAACATGTGGACCCACTAGAGTCATTGCGTGTGTGTTCTATCCACAATGAACACATGGATCCACCACTGTCATTGCATGTGTGTTCTTTCCACAAACCACACATGGATCAACCACTAGAGTCATTGCATGTGTGTTCTTTACACAAAACACATATGGATCAACTAGTGGTCATTGCATGTGTGTTCTTTTCCATAAACCACTTATGGATCCATTACAGTCATTGCATGTGTGTTATTTCCAAAAACCACACATGGATCAACGACTAGAGTCATTGCATGTGTGTTATTTCCACAAACCACACATGGATCGACCACTAGAGTCATTGCATGTGTGTGTTCTTTTCCACAAACCACACATGGATCCACCACTAGAGTCATTGCATGTGTGTTCTTTCCACAAACCACATATGGATCAACCAGAGTCATTGCTTGTGTGTTCTTTCCACAGACCACACATGGATCAACCACTAGAGTCATTGCACGTGTGTTATTATACTAAAACCACAAACCAGCACTAGAGTCATTGCATGTGTGTTCTTTTCCACAAACCACACATGGATCCACTAGACTCATTGCATGTGTGTTCTTTTCCACAAACAACTTATGAATCAACTAGTGGTCATGGCATGTGTGTTCTTTTCACAATGAACATGTGGACCCACTAGAGTCATTGCATGTGTGTTCTTATACTAAAACTAGCACTAGAGTCATTGCATGTGTGTTCTTTCCACAAACCACACATGGATCAACCACTAGAGTCATTGCATGTGTGTTCTTTCCCTAAACCACATATGGATCAACCAGTGGTCATTGCATGTGGGTTCTTTTCCATAAACCACTTATGGATCCACTAGAGTCATTGCATGTGTCTTATTTCCACAAACCACACATGGATCAACCACTAGCGTCATTGCATGTGTGTTATTTCCACAAACTACACATGGATCAACCACTAGAGTCCTTGCATGTGTGTGTTCTTTTCCACAAACCACACATGGATCAACCACTGGAGTAGTTGCATGTGTGTTCTTATACTAAAACCAACACTAGAGTCATTGCATATCTGTTATTTCCACAAACCACACATGGATCAACCACTAGAGTCATTGCATGTGTGTTCTTTTCCACAAACCACACATGGATCCACCAGTGGTCATTGCATGTTTGTTCTTTCCACAGACCACATATGGATCAACCAGAGTCATTGCATGTGTGTTCTTTCCACAAACCACACATGGATCAACCACTAGAGTCATTGCATGTGTGTTCTTATACTAAAACCACAAACCAGCACGAGAGTCATTGCATGCGTGTTCTTTTCCACAAACCACACATGGATCCACTAGACTGATTGCATGTGTGTTCTTTTCCACAAACAACTTATGGATCAACCAGTGGTCATTGCATGTGTGTTCTTTTCACAATGAACATGTGGACCCACTAGAGTCATTGCATGTGTGTTCTTATACTAAAACTAGCACTAGAGTCATTGCATGTGTGTTCTATCCACAAACAACACATGGATCCACCACTGTCATTGCATGTGTGTTCTTTCCACAAACCACACATGGATCAACCACTGGAGTCATTGCATGTGTGTTCTTTCCACAAACCACATATGGATCAACCAGTGGTCATTGCATGTGTGTTTTTTTCCATAAACCACTTATGGATCCATTACCCAAAAACCACACATGGATCAACCACTAGAGTCATTGCATGTGTGTTATTTCCACAAACCACACATGGATCAACCACTAGAGTCATTGCATGTGTGTTATTTCCACAAACCACACATGGATCAACCACTAGAGTCATTGCATGTGTGTGGTCTTTTCCACAAACCACACATGGATCCACCACTAGAGTCATTGCATGTGTGTTCTTTCCACCAACCACATATGGATCAACCAGATTCATTGATTGTGTGTTCTTTCCACAAAGCACACATGGATCAACCACTAGAGTCATTGCACGTGTGTTATTATACTAAAACCACAAACCAGTTCTAGAGTCATTGCATGTGTGTTCTTTTCCACAAACCAGACATGAATCCACTAGACTCATTGCATGTGTGCTCTTTTCGACAAACAACTTATGGATCAACCAGTGGTCATTGCATGTGTGTTCTTTTCAAAAACCACATGTGGACCCACTAGAGTCGTTGCATGTGTGTTCTTATACTAAAATTAGCACTAGAGTCATTGCATGTGTGTTCTATCGACAAACCACACATGGATCCACCACTGTCATTGCATCTGTGTTCTTTCCACAAACTACACATGGATCAACCACTAGAGTCATTGCATGTTTTTTCTTTCCACAAACCACATATGGATCAACCAGTGGTCATTGCATGTGGGTTCTTTTCCATAAACCACTTATGGATCCACTAGAGTCATTGCATGTGTGTTCTTTCCACAAACCACATATGGATCAACCAGTGGTCATTGCATGTGGGTTCTTTTCCATAAACCACTTATGGATCCACTAGAGTCATTGCATGTGTGTTATTTCCACAAACCACGCATGGATCAACCACTAGAGTCATTACATGTGTGTTCTTTCCACAAACCACACATGGATCAACCACTAGAGTCATTGCATGTGTGTGTTCTTTTCCACAAACCACACATGGATCAATCACTAGAGTCATTGCATGTGTGTTCTTATACTAAAACAAACACTAGAGTTTTTGGATGTGTGTTATTTCGACAAACCACACATGGATCAACCACTAGTCATTGCATGTGTGTTCTTTTCGACAAACCACACATGGATCCACTAGTGGTCATTGCATGTGCATTCTTTCAACAAACCACATATGGATCAACCAGAGTCATTGCATGTGTGTTCTTTCCACAAACCACACATGGATCAACCACTAGAGTCATTGCATGTGTGTTCTTATAACAAAACCACAGACCAGCACTAGAGTGATTGCATGTGTGTTCTTTTCCACAAACCACACATGGATCCACTAGACTCATTGCATGTGTGTTCTTTTCCACAAACAACTTATGGATCAACCAGTGGTCATTGCATGTGTGTGCTTTTCACAATGCACATGTGGATCCACTAGAGTCATTGCATGTGTGTTCTTATACTAAAACTAGCACTAGATTCATTGCATGTGTGTTCTATCCACAAACCACAGATGGATCCACCACTGTCATTGCATGTGTGTTCTTTCCACAAACCACACATGGACCAACCACTGGAGTCATTGCATGTGTGTTCTTTCCACAAACCACATATGGATCAACCAGTGGTCATTGCATGTGTGTTCTTTTCCATAAACCACTTATGGATCCATTACAGTCATTGCATGTGTGTTATTTCCACAAACCACACATGGATCAACCACTAGAGTCATTGCATGTGTGTTATTTCCACAAACCACACATGGATCAACCACTAGAGTCATTGCATGTGTGTGTTCTTTTCCACAAACCACACATGGATCCACCACTAGAGTCATTGCATGTGTGTTCTTTATACAAACCACATATGGATCAACCAGAGTCATTGCATGTGTGTTCTTTCCACAAACCACACATGGATCGACCACTAGAGTCATTGCACGTGTGTTCTTATACTAAAACCACAAACCAGCAGTAGAGTCATTGCATGTGTGTTCTTTTCCACAAACCACACATGGATCCACTAGACTCATTGCATGTGTGTTCTTTTCCACAAACAACTTATGGATCAACAAGTGGTCATTGCATGTGTGTTCTTTTCACAAACCACATGTAGACCCACTAGAGTCATTGCATGTGTGTTCTTATACTAAAACTAGCACTAGAGTCATTGCATGTGTGTTCTATCCACAAACCACACATGGATCCACCACTGTCATTGCATGTGTGTTCTTTCCACAAACCACACATGGATCAACCACTAGAGTCATTGCATGTGTGTTCTTTCCACAAACCACATATGGATCAACCAGTGGTCATTGCATGTGGGTTATTTTCCATAAACCTGTTATGGATCGACTAGTCATTGCATGTGTGTTATTTCCACAAACCCCACATGGATCAACCACTAGAGTCATTGCATGTGTGTTATTTCCACAAACCACACATGGATCAACCACTAGAGTGATTGCATGTGTGTGTTCTTTTCCACAAACCACACATGGATCAACCACTAGAGCCATTGCATGTGTGTTCTTATACTAAAACCAACACTAGAGCCATTGCAAATTTTCGAGTACGTATCAGAGGCCAAATAGGCCGCAGACCCTAGCTATGTGCAAGCAAAGGCCAAATGAGACGAATCGAGAGTTCTTAACCCGGTGGTGCACTGTGAGAAACTCGTGTGAGGGCGTGATAGAATCACAGGCCATAGCATGGTTTGCACAAGGGTGCAGGTATGCAAGCGAGCTGTGGCAGAAGTTGCAAAGGAAAATGCCAACTACGTTCGCAGAGATGATCCGGATTGCAGATTCGTATGCTTTGGGTGATCCGACTCAGCCTAGGCTCGTATCAAACGAGTCAAACGATGAGTACTATCAGAGAGATGGGGCCGGATCATCCCGGAGGAATGACTACAGAGGAAAAAGGAGAGATGATAGACCGGATCAAAGATACGGTTCGCACCAAGTTGCAGCTGTAAATCAAGATCAGCCCGGAGCAGGGGGCAGTCAACACCAAAAACATGGAGGGCAGTGGACTCCGAGAAACGATGGCAAGAAGACTTGGACACCAGAGCAAAAGAAGTAGTGGCAAGAAAGGAAAGACCGTCCGAGGTATACTTATGAGTCGATGTTGGACCAGCCGTGTAAGTTTCATACACCAAATCCGAGCAACCCAGCGGCTCATACGACGAGGCAATGTGAGTGGATGCGCAAGATTGAACAAGGTGGTTCGGGGAATGCTCAGGCACCCCGGAATGATCAACCTCGGCAGGAGTTACCCCGGCAGCAATTGCTCTCCGGAGCGAACACGCAACAGCTAATGTTGCCTCCCCCTCCGCCGAGGTATGATAACAATGAGAGAAGAGATGCAGTGCATCAAGTAGAAAATCAGCATCAGCCAGATCAGAGATACCCCGGAAATGAGGGGAGAAACGAGTACAGGGAGCACCACCAGAGCTATTGTGTGTTCACCACTAAGGAAACAGATAGAAAGAGCTTGCAGCGTAGGCATATGGAGGTGAATGCAGTAATGCCCGCAGTGACGAGGTACATGCCTTGGTCCGATCAGGAAATCACCTGGAGCATCAGGGATCATCCCAAGCTGATGCCAAGCCCTGGTTCGTATGCGTTGGTGCTGGATCCGACACTCACTGGACCTAGCATTAACGTAAGGTTCTCAAAGGTGTTGATCGACAACGGCAGTAGCATTAACATCATGTATGCGGACACAATGCACAACTTGGGTATCTCGGAGAACATGCTGCAGGCCACGAGGACAACTTTCCATGGTATTGTGCCCGACATTTCTTGTGAGCCCATAGGCAAGGTCCGGGTTGACGTCTTATTCGGCACGAGGGATAATTGCCGAACCGAAAATTTGGAGTTCGAGGTGGTGAACTTGGAAAGTGCCTACCACGCATTACTCGGAAGACCAGCCCTGAATAAGTTCATGGCAAGCTGTCACGTTAGCTACTTGAAGATGAAGTTACCCGGACCAAACGGGGTGATTACCATTGCAGGGGATTTCCGACGTTCCATGGAGTGTGCGTCGGCCGGGTCAAACTTAGCCGAGTCACTTGTGATTGCGTAGGAAAAAAGGAAAATTCAAGAGGTGGCGGCATTGGCTCAGTCCGCCCAGCAGTATATGCCGGCGCTCAGTAACCCGCATGGAAGTGTCTCCTTCTAGGCCACGAAAGATACCAAGAAGGTTCCTGTTGATGACATGTTCCCAGAGCGCACCATAACAATTGGTGCCGTGTTAAATGATAAATAGGAAAGCGAGCTCGTCAGCTTCCTCCGTGAGAATCGGGACATTTTTGCTTGGTCCACACAGGACTTGCAAGGTGTTCCGAGGGAGTTGGCTGAGCACTCTTTAAATGTGAGACCTGGAGCTAAGCCGGTGAAGCAACCACTCTGCCGCTTCACCGAAGATAGGAGGAAAGTCATTGGGGATGAGATAGCTCGGTTGCTAGCTGCAGGATTTATCATGGAAGTTCTTTACCCGGATTGGCTGTCTAATCCGGTGCTGGTGGAAAAGAAGAAGGATGACCCGAACGTGGCAGTGGTTTGGCGCATGTGTATTGATTACACGAACCTGAAGGCGTGTCCAAAAGATCCATTTCCGCTGCCAAGAATAGATCAGGTCATAGACTCAACTGCTGGATGTGAATTGTTGTCGTTCATTGATGCATATTCTGGTTTCCACCAGATACCTCTAAATCCGGATGATCAAATAAAGACTGCGTTTATTACCTCGTATGGGGCTTATTGCTATCGCACCATGCCGTTTGGTTTACGTAATGCGGGGGCAACGTACCAAAGATGTATGCAAAAATGTTTGCACAACCAAATAGGTCAAAATGTACAGGTGTACGTGGATGATGTGGTTATCAAGACCAAGGAAAGCAAAATACTCCTTGACGATATCAGGCAAACGTTTGCGAATCTAAGGAGGTTCCGGATGAAACTTAACCCGGAAAAATGCACCTTCGGTGTCCCGGCTGGCAAATTGCTTGGTTTTCTTGTTTCCAGCCGAGGTATCGAGGTTAATCCAACCAAAATCCGGGCCATCGAACGAATGGAACTACCGAAGTGTCTTAACGATGTCTAGAAGTTCACAGGTTGTCTGGCCTCGTTAAGTCGGTTTGTATGTCGGTTGGGAGAGAAGGCATTGCCTCTTTACCAACTCATGAAAAAGTCGGATAAGTTCGTTTGGACGCCACAGGCCGATGAAGCCTTTACCCACCTGAAGAAGATGTTAGCCACGGCACCAGTGCTAGCCTCACCATTGTCAAAGGAGCCAATGTTGCTCTATATAGCCACAACCAACCGAGTTGTAAGTGTAGTGATAGTGGTGGAGCGTGACGAGGAAGGTAAGTCAGTGCAAAGGCCAGTGTATTAGTTGAGCGAGGTGCTGTCAGCCTCAAAGCAAAACTATCCACACTATCAAAAGGTGGCATATGGCATGTACATGGCCGCCAAGAAACTGAAGCACTACTTTGAGGAGCACCCTATCCGGGTCATTTGTGAGGCCCCCATATCCGAGATAATGAGTAACAAGGATGCGAGTGGCAGAATTGCAAAATGGGCAATTGAGCTAGCTCCTTATGCACCGCAGTATGACAGAAGAGAGGCCATCAAATCTCAAGCTGTAGCGGACTTTTTCGTGGATTGGGCCGAGGTGCAATACGAACCGCCACTCCCAGATCCGAATTATTGGCGAATGCACTTTGACGGATCAAAAACCAAAACCGGGCTAGGTGCCGGAGTCGTACTCACGTCGCCAAAGAAGGACCAGTTGAAATATGTGTTGCAGATCCATTTCACCACATCAAACAATGTCGCTGAGTATGAAGCACTTGTGCATGGGCTCAAGGTGGCAAAAGAGATTGGGATACGTCAGATTATATGCTTTGGCGACTCGGATTTGGTGGTGCAGCAAGTGTCGGGAGTCTGGGACGCCCTTGATCCAAACATGCCACTGTACAAATTTCATGTGCAGAAGATATCTGGTTACTTTGAGGGATGCGAATTTCACCATGTACCCCGGGTGGAAAATGAGGCTGCCGACATGCTGTCGAAGCTCGGCTCAACCCGACAAGCAATTCCACCGGGTGTAGCGTTAGAGCACCTCAGGAAACCATCCATCAGGCCGTCCCCAGAAACCGACTCGATCTATGTCCCGGAGGACACGGAATCCGGAGCTGTGCCCATGGACATTGAGATGGGAAGTGGTGCGCGAAACCCGGGGACTGCCTCGCCAAACCCGGGGACTACGTCGCAAGACCCGGGGACTGCTCAGCTTGATCCGGTTGAAGTTATGACGGTGGATCAGATGGAGATTGATGAGGATGTGTTCCTTGTGCGAGCAATACCAGCTTGGGCACTACCTATATTTCAATTCCTGAAAGATGGAACATTACCCACTGAGGAAGTGCTGTCTAGGCAAACACAGAGGAGGGCAAAGGCTTACACGATCATCAATTCCGAACTGTACAAAAGGAGTGTGACCAATGTTCTCCAGCGATGTGTTGACCTGGAAGAAGGGCTTGACATCCTCCGAGATATACATCAGGGGGAATGCGGGCATCATGCCTCATCCCGAGCCTTGGTAGAAAAAACTTTCCGGCACGGATTCTACTGGCCAAATGCCTTAGAGCAAGCGGAAGATCTGGTGAGAAAATGTAATGGCTGTCAGAGGTACGCTACCAAGACACATATGCCAATGTCGGAACTCAAGACCATACCAATCACTTGGCCATTTGCCGTATGGTGCTTGGATATGGTTGGCCCGTTCAAACCAGCAAGGGGAAATATGACTCACATTCTGGTAATGGTGGACAAGTTTACGAAGTGGATTGAGGTAAAGCCTATAAGAAAATGTGATGGAGTTACGGCCGTAACGTTTCTCAAAGATATCATCTTGAGGTACGGTTATCCTCACAGTATCATAACTGATAATGGCACAAATTTTGCGGAAGGAACGTTTGCGCGTTTCTGCCGGGATAAGAAGATCTGGCTGGACGTAGCCTCGGTAGCCCACCCCACATCGAACGGACAAGTGGAAAGATCCAACGGATTAGTATTGTGCGGGATAAAACCCCGGCTCATTAAGCCGCTGCAAATATCAGCGGGGTGCTGGATAGAAGAACTACCAGCGGTACTGTGGAGTTTAAGAACAACTCCGAATCGATCAACAGGCTATACGCCGTTTTTTCTCGTATATGGGGCAGAAGCTGTATTACCAGCCGACATAGAGCATGATTCGCCTAGGGTCACCCAATACACAGAAGCCGAAGTGCAAGAAGCCCGGAAAAATGATGTTGATCTGCTGGAAGAAGCGAGAGAACTGGCCCTGTCCAGATCCGCCATATATCAGCAAAATCTCCGACGCTATCATAGCCGGAAAGTATGCCCCCGAGTCTTTCGGGAAGGCGATTTGGTGCTCCGGTTGGTACAACGTACTACTGGCATGCATAAATTATCCCCCCATGGGAAGGGCCATTCATCGTAAGCAGGGCATTGCACAATGATTCTTATTATCTTATAGATGTAAAGCCACACGAAAAGAACAAGGCGGACAGGTCCGGAGAGGAATCTAAGCGACCATGGAATATAGCTCTACTTCGTCCTTTCTACACTTAACTAAGAAGTGTATGTATCCGAGTCGTCTCATATGTCGGTATGTATGTCGGCAATGAGCTTATCAATGAAATATTGGCACCTCGAGCAGTAACTCGGGGACTGCCTTAATAATGTTTGTTGTTCTTATGCGTCAGCTAGAATAAGTTATTCGACTTAACTCGGATTAGTAATGTGCGAGCACCAAGAACCCAACTCTTCGACTTGCTGCTGTCCAACAAGAATTGGCTTCATGGCAAGCAAGAGAACAAGTTTGGAATTGCGTAGCACATGAAAAACGACTAAGGAAAAGAATTTATTCGAGCCGATGTTTGTTTTTCGAACTAACCCGGCATTTATTTTCAAGTTATTATGCAGTTTTATTTTGGTGCTAAGTCTAAAAGTTTCCCAGTATTGTTAAGACAATTTTTGAAGCTCGGATTCGTAAGTCATAAAACCAAATCGAGGTAGACACGAACCGAGCCAAGAGATTGAACGAACAAGAAAAAGAAACTCAGGGACTACGCCCAAGTTAATCCGGCATAAGAACTTAGTAGCAAAATATCACATGTGTTTGGAATACAACTCCACCCGGCATACCGGGGATCTAATAAATTTTCGAGTTTTTTTGCTCAAGGAGCAGCAGGCGGAAGTTCGGCATCATCTTCGCCGCCTTCAATATCCGAAGCGTCATCTTCTTCTTCACCGTCCGAGCTATCATCATCATTCTCAACCTCTTCGTCCGCAGCAGCTTCCAGGAAGCTCGGCCCCTCAACACATTCATGAATGGGAGCGTATTCAATGAGGCTATGGGCGCAAGCCTGGCGCCGAGCTACCCACTCCAGGTCATTGGTCCATCTGGATCCTGTGCGCAGACGTGTCAAGAGGTTGAGATCGATATTCTCATACCACGTGAGTATGTGGTGAAGAATGGTACCAGCTGCGGCACGTCCAACAGACTCTCTCCAGAGGTCAAGCTGAGTCTCGGTTTCCATTAACTTCTCAATGAGAAGTGCGGTGGTCTCCGGGGCTTCTTCGCCGGGCCAGAACATGTTGAAGATGCGAGCTGCAATGCCGAGGATGTCCTTGTGGTAATTTTTGATGAGCTCCACGCGAGATGACAAGCTGACCAACAGGTCCTCCAGGTCATAAGGAATCCCTTCACCATGAGAAGTGGCCGGAGTACCCCTTTGTTTGCGGAAGTTGGCAACTGTTGCGCTCGCAATAGGAGTGCCCTCTGGAAATTTGCCTGGAAACAAGGCAATGGAGGAGGGTCAAGAAAAGACATATGAAGTAACCCGGAGAAATAGGTTGGAAAAGGGAAAGGAACTTACGTGATATATGACTAAGTATCCGGGTCAACTCCTTGGTGCAGTCATCACGTCTCTTCCGAAGCTGCTCAAGCTCAGCGTTCACCGACCCAAGATGGATGCCGGACTCCTTGAGAAGATCCTGGTCCTTGGCGATCTGGAGGTTGAGGCGCTCGCGCTCTTCTGTGAAATTTTGGCCAGCCTTTTGAAGTTCGGATTGGTGCTGGGCCTTCATCTTCTCCATCTCAGCCTTGAGCCTGGCAATCTCATCGTCTTTGGTCCGGAGGAGGGCGAGCTCGTCATCTTTATTCTTAAGCTCCGCTTGGTGCTGCCCTGCTTGTTCGAGGAAATGCAGCATCATATCAGGCACGGGCACACTATCTTCAAGCGATGCTGAAATAGTGTGTTGGCCCGGCAGAGCCGAGGTATGAATGTTTGCCGAGCCAAGGAGAAAAGGAAGTGGAAAGCAAGGCAAGGTCGGATAGAAATGACTTACCCTTGATCTGCTCCAGATTTTTCCGCATAATAATGTTCTCAGCCTCCACCCTAGCTGCGGAAAACGAAGGATGAGATTAGTTCGGCAAAGGAAGATGAAGAAAAATGAAGAAGTGATAAGGAAGAAAGTTACCCCTTTTCTCGTATTCCGCGATAAGTGCAGCCTGCTTCGCGCGTCGCATTTTGTGGGTATCCAGCAAGCGTTGGAATTCAGCACTCCGGCGATTGGTGGTCACCTGAAAGGGATACAGAAACGCAAGTTTGCTCGATGCATATTCGAAGTGTACTAAAATCCGGGCCAAGTAGAACTTAACCCGGCTCTAGGTGTGTGCATATTTGAAGTGTACTAAAATCCGGGCCAAGTGGAACTTAACCCGGCTCTAGGTGTGTGCATATGCGAAGTGTACTAAAATCCGGGCCAAGTGGAACTTAACCCGGCTCTAGGTGTGTGCATATTCGAAGTGTACTAAAATCCGGGCCAAGTGGAACTTAACCCGGCTCTAGGTGTGTGCATATTCGAAGTGTACTAAAATCCGGGCCAAGTGGAACTTAACCTGGCTCTAGGTGTGTGCATATTCGAAGTGTACTAAAATCCGGGCCAAGTGGAACTTAACCCGGCTCTAGGTGTGTGCATATTCGAAGTTCTCATGGATCTACGTTAGTTTTCTAAAGAGCATCCGGCCGAGTAACAAGTTACTCCCCCGGAGGCTCGGGGACTAATGGTTATTATCTACAGCATGTAAAGGGGAAGCGATGTACCTCCATCATCCGCCCAGCGAGGTTAATTGCCTTCGCGGCTGTGTTCATCTGAGCGGAAAACTCGGCGGGGCCGAACTTCTCCGCGAGATCAGCGTCTTGAACTACCTCCGCCTTATTCTAATTCATGACAAACTCAATCAGGCTTGGAGGGTACCGTTCACCGCTGGGCATATGGGGCGCCACCAAGCCCCTTCGCGTGCGCTTCTTTCCTTTCAATCAAGGCAAGGGCTGGGCTGGTGTGCAGAACCATCTGCTGTGCATCAGTTGGCTCGGCAGGGGCGTCCTTCGCTGCTGGAGCTTTCTTGGGAAGCATTGATACAAGGGTACGCTGACCAGCCTCGACGAATGTCGGCTTGGTAGCGTCCGGAGCCTTCTTGTCCTTGGTTTGCTGAGAAGAGGAAGCCGTCGCAGCGGATTTCCCCTTAGGAGTGTCCGGGGTAGTTCCTCGCCGAGGTTGAGAAGACTCGGACGAGGCAGAGGAACTAGCCGCTGGTGCTCTCGTTGCTGGGCTTGGTGCCGCTGCTGATGTTTTTGCAGCCGGAGTTGGTGCTGATGCCGGAGTTGGTGTTGGTGCTGGTCTGGTTGTTGGTACTAGTGCTGGAGCCGAGGTAGCTTCAGTGGCTGCTAGTTGCGGCGATGCCGAGGTGGTGGATGCCGTCGCCTCGGCCGGGCCGGTCTCCCCCGCTCCAGGGTTACCCTCCTCTTGCCGAGGTGGAGCAGAACCCGGAGCGTCCGCAGAACCCTCTGGAATAGGGCTCAGCGGACATGACTCGTCGTCGCGACGCGGAGAAGGGCTAGGTCGGAGAGGTGAAGAGATGCTAGATCCACTTTGAGGGACCTCCACCGGAGCCCTGCAAAATCAAACAATGTCAGAAGAGAAATTACATCGATGAAAGAAAGGGCAAGATACAGAGGGGAGAGTGACTTACGCATCCGAGGTTTGGGCCTCCTTGGGTTTCCGAGCCCTTCGTGCTGGGGCCTTGCCTGCTAGCTTGGAGGCAGTCTTGTCCCCGGACTTCTTTCGCCTTTTAGCGAGCTGAGAAGGTCCGGAGGAAGAACTTGAAGCAGCCCCGCGCTTCTTCTTCGATGCCACCGGAACAGGTTCGCCCGTAGCGAGGGGAGGATCCTCATGGATGTGACCACCGGGGTGAGCTGATGGCGGAAAAGCAAAAGAAAGGGGACATCCTCAACAGGTTCAATCACCTCGACATCCGAGTCATCTTCATCATCGGGCCAATCTCTAATAGAAGAGGGTTTACCCATGCGTCGTTTCGTGGCGTCGGTCATCGGGAGGAACATCTCCTGGTCCGGCTCTTCCTCATCCGGAGTCTCTCGGTCCAGCGCCCATTTAAGGGTCGGATCGATGCCGTCCTCGAGGGTCTGCTGAAGAAATTGCTGAGGAAAGGAATGAACAAAAGAGTCAAAAATGCAACAATAACTGACATGTAATTAGTCCGGGGTAAGTTCGCAACATGAAGCTTACCGCGGGAGGAAGCATGTCGCGGCAAGAATGCTCGATCCCCCAAGTCCACTCGGAGGAGAAGTCCTTGTGGGTGGTGAAAAGAGCCTTAACCCGGCGATAAATCTCCGTGTTGCTCAGCTCGAAGGAGGAGGTCCGGTTGGGGTCGCGGCCGAAGCTCATGTGGCACACCTTGTGGGTGCGCTTCTGGAGGGGGGAGATTCGGTTATGCACGAAAGTGATCATGGCATCCTCGTTGTGTAGCCTGAGCTTCTTCAGCTCCGCGAACCTTTTGTTGACCTGGTTGGCCAAGACCGTGGGCTTCTTGGGGACGGCGTCCCACAGATCCGGGTTAGGTGGACCCGGGGTATATGGGAGTAGCCGGATTAAATCTTCGGTGCCTGTGTTCCAGACGTAAAAGAAGGTCCGGGCCCGCCCTTTGCAGGACTCTAACCCGGTGACCCGGGGGAAAACGGAAAACCTCTGGGGTGAGATGGAAGCCGCTCCGAATTGAGTGAGCTGCTTGTCATACGGATCGGTGTGGATGTTTGGGATAACGTTGCGACGAAGAACGAAAAACCGGATCCATAGCTCCTTCATGGGCCACAGTCCGGCGTAGCCTTCGATCGTAGAAGCAAAGGAAGAAAGAGAAGTGATGGTGTTGGCTAGAAGATGGTGCGGCTGGAGCTAGTACGTACTGAGCTAGTCCCGGAAAAAATCACTCACCGGCAAGCCGAAGCCCCGTTGAAAGTGGGACAAGAAAGGGGGCCAGTTTGGAGGAGGCCAGGCGAGCCACAACGCTGGTGGGGATGCGCCTGGTGCGGTAGAGCCAGTCCAGGTCGTCTTCGCAGACCCAGGACCCGGCCCACGCACCGTGGTCCGCCATCGTGGCGTCCTCCTCCATCTCCTGCTCAGCAACGACGAGCTCGTCTTCCGTCATCTGATCTTCGCTGCCCTCGCTGGCGCTGGCGGCGGCGGGGGGCAGAGGCCGTGATTGGTGAGGACCCGTGGCGAGAGAGTTGTGTAGCGGTGGCGGCGGCGCAAAAGTGTGAAGGAAAAGCGCGGCGGCAATGCTGCTATTTGGAGCACTGGCGGTGGCACGGTCGCAAGGAAAAGGAAGGAGAAGAGCAACGGGCAGAGGGGCGCGGAAGGGGAAAAATCCTAAGGGATGCGCCCCTCCGCTATTTAACCACTCCCTCAAGCGGTGAGTGGGATCATGTCCTGTGGATCAGCACACGCAGTGGCCGTGTATCACCTTCCCGGACCAATCAGTGGGGAGCCACACGGAGGGCCACAGAGCGGAGATGATCCCATGACGTGACACTATGATGTGATAAACGAGGAGGCAGGCATGACGTGACCCGCGCACAGTGATAACTGACAATTAATGCGGCGGTTACTGTGCAGGCCCTTAAAATAAGACAACATAATGATTACCCTTCACATGGGTTAGCGTATGAGGGAAGGAAACAAGACCCGGA
Source organism: Avena eriantha (assembly GCA_910589775.1). Lineage (NCBI taxonomy): Eukaryota > Viridiplantae > Streptophyta > Magnoliopsida > Poales > Poaceae > Avena > Avena eriantha. The sequence continues at coordinate 63,727 of CAJUXJ010000626.1, read as the reverse complement.
GGGAACTGTGGTAACTCGGCCAGCAAGTGAAAACTTGGAATGTGTGGAGGGAAATTAAAACCAGGAGGTCCGAGTTAAAGTGGTAACCCGGCCGGCAAGTGAAAACTTGGAATGTGCGAAGGGAACGTAAATCCATATAAATCCAAGGTAAAGAGGTAACTCGGCAATAACGACCGGAGCACAAAATTGAACCTGATGTGGCTTGCAAAGGCAGCTAAGACCACACCAGCTTCGGGGACTAATGTTGGGGGGATACCCCCGGGTAGGGTCACGCCGAGGTATAAAGGCCGAGTTAGTCGAGGCTCCGCAAGGCCAAAGCAGATGCTGGCCGGGTCACCTCAAGGCAGGCCAAATCACGGGGTAACCTGGACCAGGGGGTATGAGCCTAACTAAGTCTCAACCGACTTAAGCAGTAAGTCGGATGGGCATGTTTTACTTATATGCAGGAATAGGTGTGGCAAGATCAGCAATGATCCGGGTCACGTCTGGCTTCTAGGAGAAGGAAGGAATCTCGCTGGTCAAAAGAAGCCCTGGTACGCACTACCTGAGCGAAGCAAGCAAGGACAGGACCACCGGGGCGTGGCCGATAGGGGTGAGGACGCCCATGTCGGCTGACGCGGACGGCGCAGAGGCTCACGTAGCCAAAGCATGTGTGACGCGGGGGAAAAGCACCCCGGTCAGCTTACTACTTTGGGGGGAAGCATATTCTTAGGAATATGCTTCCACGTATGCCCTAAGCAGAGCCCAATCTCCCTCTATAAAAGAGGGGCTAGGGTTTCAGTAGAGGGGGTTGGTTTTTCTACTATTCTGGTTTGGCTAGGGTTTTTGGTGTGATCTGTGGGTGAGAGTAAGAGAGCTCCTTCTTCCTCCTCTCGTCAATACAGCTCTAGGAGCACTTGTAATCTTGGTAACTAAGCAATACAAACAACTGTGTGGAGAATCACTTCACTATACCTCCCTGGATTCGTCTAGCGTGTATTAGTCCCCACCTTTAGCCTATCCATGGCATCTGTCGTGACACCACCACGACAATACTAAAACTAGCACTAGAGTCATTGCATGTGTGTTCTATCCACAAACCACACATGTATCCACCACTGTCATTGCATGTCTGTTCTTTCCACAAACCACACATGGATCAACCACTAGAGTCATTGCATGTGTGTTCTTATACTAAAACCAACACTAGAGTCATTGCATGTGTGTTCTTTTCACAAACCACATATGGATCAACCAGTGGTCATTGCATGTGTGTTCTTTTCCATAAACCACTTATGGATCCATTACAGTCATTGCATGTGTGTTATTTCCACAAACCACACATGGATCAACCACTAGAGTCATTGCATGTGTGTTATTTCCACAAACCACACATGGATCAACCACTAGAGTCATTGCATGTGTGTGTTCTTTTCCACAAACCACACATGGATCCACCACTAGAGTCATTGCATGTGTGTTCTTTCCACAAACCACATATGAATCCACCAGAGTCATTGCATGTGTGTTCTTTCCACAAAGCACACATGGATCAACCACTAGAGTCATTGCACGTGTGTTCTTATACTAAAACCACAAACCAGCACTAGAGTCATTGCATGTGTGTTCTTTTCCACAAACCACACATGGATCCACTAGACTCATTGCATGTGTGTTCTTTTCCACAAACAACTTATGGATCAACCAGTGGTCATTGCATGTGTGTTCTTTTCACAAACCACATGTGAACCCACTAGAGTCATTGCATTTGTGTTCTTATACTAAAACTAGCACTAGAGTCATTGCATGTGTGTTCTATCCACAAACCACACATGGATCCACCACTGTCATTGCATGTGTGTTCTTTCCACAAACCACACATGGATGAACCACTAGAGTCATTGTATGTGTGTTCTTTCCCCAAACCACATATGGATCAACCAGTGGTCATTGCATGTGGGTTCTTTTCCATAAACCACTTATGTATCCACTAGAGTCATTCCATGTGTGTTATTTCCACAAACCACAGATGGATCAACCACTAGATTCATTGCATGTGTGTTATTTCCACAAACCACACATGGATCAACCACTATAGTCATTGCATGTGTGTGTTCTTTTCCACAAACCACACATGGATCAACCAGTAGAGTCATTGCATTTGTGTTCTTATACTAAAACCAACACTAGAGTCATTGCATGTGTGTTCTTTCCACAAACCACACATGGATCAACCAGTGGTCATTGCATGTGTGTTCTTTTCCACAAACCACACATGGATCCACTAGTGGTCATTGCATGTGTGTTATTTCCACAAACCACATATGGATCAACCAGAGTCATTGCATGTGTGTTCTTTCCACAAACCACACATAGATCAACCACTAGATTGATTGCATGTGTGTTCTTATACTAAATCCACAAACCAGCACTAGAGTCATTGCATGTGTGTTCTTTTCCACAAACCACACATGGATCCTCTAGACTCATTGCATGTGTGTTCTTTCCACAAACAACTTATGGATCAACCAGTGGTCATTGCATGTGTGTTCTTTTCAGAAACCACATGTGGACCCACTAGAGTCATTGCATGTGTGTCCTTATACTAAAACTAGCACTAGATTCATTGCATGTGTGTTCTATCCACAAACCACACATGGATCCACCACTGTCATTGCATGTGTGTTCTTTCCACAAACCACACATGGATCAACCACTAGAGTCATTGCATGTGTGTTCTTATCTAAAACCAACACTAGAGTCATTTCATGTGTGTTCTTTTCACAAACCACATATGGATCAACCAGTGGTCATTGCATGTGTCTTCTTTTCCATAAACCACATATGGATCCGTTATAGTCATTGCATGTGTGTTGTTTTCCACAAACCACACATGGATCCACCAGTGGTCATTGCATGTGTGTTCTTTCCACAAACCACATATGGATCAACCAGAGTCATTGCATGTGTGTTCTTTCCACAAACCACACATGGACCAACCACTAGAGTCATTGCATGTGTGTTCTTATACTAAAACCACACATGGATCAATTTGAGTCATTTCATGCTTGTTCTTATACTTAAACTAGCACTACCCCCCAATGGCTCCACCGTTAGACCGAGTCTTCTAGAAGGCACGCCATAACACAGTTGTTCTGCTTGAAGATTGTTACATACCATTCGATTGGGGCGCTTGGACGATTGGGATGGTCTTCGCGAGAGCGATCCTCGAGTAGGCTGTTATGCGGCTTGATTGGCCACGCTTGCTCTGGACAAACTGGCATGTTGCGAGTGTTACGACTCACGAGTTCAGTGGGCCATATCCCAGTGTCACGTCCCCGTTACTTCTCTTCCTCCCCGTACTTCTCTTCCTTCCCCTCGAAGCCACTTTCCCCACTTCACTTCCATCCTGCCGTAGCCGCAAGCCGACGACATCCGCTAATTCTCCGGTCACTACCTTCATGGTAAGAAATCATTTTACAAGCTTTTGAACTTGTCCTACACATTCCTGCTATTCGCCAATCTAACTGCTGATCTTTTTTCCGATTTCTCGATGAACTTTAGTTGTGGCAGATGTGGGAGCCCATGAATCTGGAGATCCTCGCGCGCAACTTCGCAGCGGCGTTCCCGCTCGTGTGCTCCCACCCAGGATGCTTTTGCCGTTACTCCTACTGCGAGCTCCCGCTCCACGAGCTCGCGTGCCCGCACGGCGCGTGCGCTTGCACGGAGCCGGGCTGCAACTACACCAGCCGCCGGCAGAGCTCGTCGTCCACCTTGCAGATGTGCACTTGGTCGAAGTGATTAGGATCTCGTACGGGCAAGCCCAACTTCTCCAAGAGCAGGTGACGTTCACTGACTCAGCACGCCACCTGCTAATTTTCTAGGGGGGACGGCTCTATTTTCGTCCTAACCATCACCGCCGGTGTTCCGGGAACCAGAGCCGGGCCCACCGTCGTGGGTGCCATATGCGTCAGGTCGGTCTCGTGCGCCTGGCCCGTATACACGGTGCGCATGTGGGCGAACGCCCAGCCACCGTCGTCAGATAGCATTCTTGTGCTAGCAGAGGCGCCGAGCTACCCGACGCCATGGGAGGTGGAGTATGTGGACCTAAGGTCAATCCTATGCGTGCCATCTCAGTACCTTGTCGGTGCTGGACCGAAGAGGCAGATGCATTTCTACATTTGTATCGCGAAGACCGACAGACAAATGTAGTACTTGTGTTGTCGTTACTATTAGACTTAAGCGATGCTTCTCACGTGCTTAGAGCATATGTGTTGTGCGAATGTACCCCAGTTGTAGTTTTCAGTACTCCTTAATACTTCGAAGAGTTATTATATTGGTCCAATCAGCTTGCTGTTGTCACATTGCAAAGTCCGCTTGCTCTGGACAGATCGGCAATACCATGTGCGCCCGCTCCCGCATGTCAGTGTCACGTGTTCCGAGGGCCCACCTGCCAGTGTCCTTCCCCTCGAAGCCACTGTCCCAACTTCTCTTCCATCCTGCCACTCCCGTTCGATGGTTGTAATCTGATGATTTTCGTTGGATTGTTTACAAGTAATCTACATTGATAATGCAACATACAAATGGCACAGACACAATTTCTAAAGTGGAAGCACTCACCGGCTGCTATTGCACATATTTCTTAATATAGCTCGACAAACACATTACAATAATTGTACTCGCATTAAACACAACCGAAATTGCAACCATCCTAAACAACATCTAAACCCACATCACACAGCTATCGTCGGAGTCCACCTCGATTGGTAACACCGCCGTGCCCTTCCCGGCGACATCCACTCCCGCTAGTGGCTTGCCCTTCGCCAAGGAGGCAACAATGGCGTTCTGCATAGCTTCGTCCCCGTCGCCCTCCACATCGGAATCGACAATGACGAAGGTGACAGGGTTGGCATGGACCGAGCGTCGTCGCGCCTGGCGGCTCCTACTTGAGCTCGACGCCGCATCAGTCCTTCTACAGGTAGGAGGGGCCGAGCTCGCATACGTAGCGTCGTCGCTCCTCTCGAGAAACCATGTCCATTTGATACTGCGAGAGTAGGATCTTGGGGTGGATCCACCGCAGCGAGCCCTACCGGAAGCGGTGGAGCGGATGGATCTGCCGGCGCGAGCCATGACAAGTTCCTAGGAGGGAGTAAGATTGTGGGTCAGGCGTGTCTGGTTCCTGAGCAAGACCTCCCAGTGATATGTACGCGGGCAAGGTACCAAAAAATTTCGTCCAATGCACGCGACAGGGCTTTTGAACCATGAAGGCGCGAGTTTTTTTGACAAGTCCACACGCTAGGTCCCCCACCCATTAGCCAAATGTGGACGGTAGGATTCTGCCCGAGTTATTAAGTAGGGATAAATCACGCTTGACCACTACCCTGACATCCAAAGGCCCCTCTTTCCTCTGCCCTCGCTCTCCTCGCTCATGGCTCGTAGCTCGTGCAGTTCGTCTCGGGCGGAATCAGGGTCGGCTCAACGCCGTCAGGCGGGTGCCCCCATCAGGTACCGGAGGGAGGCCTACGATTACTACCCCAATATGCTGTGTTTGTGTGGTGAGAAGATGCCGAGTTGGATTTCGTGGACCGACGAAAATACTGCAGGAAAATTCAGCAACTGCAGCATCAGAGCGGTAAGTTCCTACTGTAGGTACAATGGTAACCTCGATCCGGAAAGCGTAATGTAATTCTTTTTTTTGTTTCCTTCGATCTACTACGCAGGAAGGGAGGGGGACTGGATGTGACAAGTTTGTGTGGATCGAAAAGCCACTGACAGGTTTTCATAGAGAGCTTTTTCAGGATCCGCGTGATGCTGTGTGGGACAAGAAAGAGGAGATTCGTGCAATGGAGCGAGAGATCCGGGAGCTTCGCCAGGTGGAGGGGAGGCAGGGGCAGGGAGGTGGTGAGATAGACGGGCTCAAGATTAGGCCAGATATTGGACACAATTTCCTCATTATCTGGGCATTATCTGTTGCATTTGCAGTTTATGCTGCCATGTCGTTGTCTAGCAGTTGAAATAAGTAGCTGCTTCGTGGAGTGTAGCGGCCAGCTTAAGAAATTGTTTTCCAGCCCAGAAACTTATCATAAGTGTAATGCCAACAACAGGGATTTATTAAGCGCCTATAAATAAATCATGCCTGTGCCACTAACACCCATTGATTTTGGAGAGGATTTAACCACTCAGCTATCGCGATTGTTGAGATAGGAGTGGCACAGTCATAGTTTTGGATTCAACTAGTGGCCTCGCTCATATCAAATCCTAAAGTCGCGATACATTTTACTCCGAGTACGAGAGGCAGATTGTTTCTCCTGACAAGTTCCACGCATACAACTTCAGAGTTTAACCAAACTACATATATAGGTTCAAGTTCAATACATCATTAGGCTGCTACACTGCTAGCCCTCTTTCTCTGCTTGGGTGCCAACTTTCTTCCTCTTTCCTTCACGTCCACTGGCTTCTTCATCTCCTACCTTCTTCCTCTTCCTGGGTGCCAATTTTCTTACCTTCACGTACCCTGCATCTCCAGGCCGAGGGAAGTCAGGCCAATCAGCACCAGAATCTTGTCCGGCATCATCACTCCACTCGTTTTGGTTTTCTTCCCGCGGCAAAATCACTGAGTCGGCTGTCTTGTTTCTTACCTTGCGCTTCCTGTAAAAAAAATACTACATGGATTACTACCTTATATCTACAGACTATAAACAATTTTTTGTGTGAATGTACCATCTCATACCTAGGTTTGGGAGCATTAAGGGGACATCTAGCTGCTCTATTGCCTATAAGATGGCAGGTCTTGCATCTGTTTTTCCCTTCTTTGTAGCACAGAAAGCTGAACCCTTCTTCTCTAAAAAATTCTTAAACCTATTCACCTGGGGTCTTCCTCTGCCCCTTTTTGTAACTGGTTGACAAAGCTCGAAAGACAGTTGGACTTGAGGCCACTGAGATGGGTCGGTACATGGCTCGATGGATCCAGCGTACACAGCTCTGAAATTTTCCATAGAGTAGTAGTCTGACAAATACTGATCCAAATGTGGTAGAGTTCTTTTCTTCACCAAGAAGGCCAAGGCGTGGTCGCAAGGTTTCCCGGTATGCTGCCACTCTAAGCAGGTGCATTCTCGCAGCTGGATGTTCACAACATCCCTTTTGCCACTCTTGGACATATAGACCACCTCACAGCTTCTGCTGGTTGACGGGAGAACCTTAAGATGAGCAAGTCCTCGGCTTCTCTTGTGCAGTTGCTGTACAACTGGCGGTAGCATATGTCCTCTAAGTCTCCTACCGATCTCTCTCCTTATATTTAACAGCTTCATGATCATACCACGTATGTTGTCCATGAAGATATGAACAAGACGCACTTTTATGTCCTTCACCCAGTTATTCAGGCATTTTGCAAGGTTGTTGTTTATGTAATCAACTTTGATGTCAGGGTTGAATTGACTACTCTTCCATTGCTCCGATTGATGGATGGCTAAGTACTCTAGAAGTTCAGGGGCATCGGCAAAAATCTTGCTCATGAAATAATCGCTGCTACTAGGTTTGTAAACTCTAGTAGCAAGAAACATGTAACGAAATACGCTGCCTGCATAATGTGAGTACAAGTTGAGCATCATATGGGCATGGCATTCTCTACCTTCAGCTCACGAGAACACCTCCTTCACTACATTCGTCAGCCCTTTGCATGCATCCGTGGATATAGCCAATGGATCCATGTGGCCTATTGATCTCCTGAGCTGCCTCATAAACCAGACCGAGTTTTCCTCCGTTTCTATTTCAAACAGCCTGAATGCCACTGGGAACATCCAGTTGTGACCATCAAGTGTTGTGGCAGATGGCAGGCAACCTTTCCATTTGCCAGTTAGGACAGTGCTATCTACACTCAGATACGGCCTACAGCCGCCCTTGAATCGATCGATGCAAGGTTTAAGCGCCATGAAAAATCTTTTGAAATATATTTTACCACCTTCTGATTTGGTGTCAATCTCCACAACACTCCCCGGACACCTAGCTTGTACCTCTGCCTTAAAGTTGTACATCATCTTGAAGCTATTGGTCCAATCCCCGTGCAAGACCCACAGAGCTTTCTCTTTACCTTTCCAAACCGTGTAATACAGAAGGACAATGTTGTATTTAGAACCGAGGCTAGTCTGAATATTCTTCGCGGTCTCCTTAGGGTTATCCTTTAGTATGGACATAGATTGCATAGCCACCCACTCCGTATCAGCCATTGAGGATTTCAGTTTGCTACCTGTTCGACACATGTGTGGAGGGCCCATTATGTTCACCTGCAACACATATTCATTTAAAAGATAAGCGGAGTCGACTAGTTACCAGAAAGATATCGCACATCAATTGTAGTTATAGAGTGAAAAGAGAGAGAGAGTTCTAATGGTTTGCTGCATTCATTGCCCTAATACCCTAATTGCAGTCGACGCAGGTAAGGATCTTGCTGTGATCCTCCATGGACAATGTACCTCGGCCCGTCCATTCATCCACGTTAACTTGCAAACGGCCTCATACCTCTTGGCAGAGTTCTTCAGTCGATAAACGTCGAACTCCCCCTTGATACAAAAATGCCGGAATGACATCCTGAACTCATGCATGCTCCTGAACTCGGTGCCGACAGAAATTATAGGATACTCGTGGTCATGTTTCATTTCTTCTACTTCAACACCCAAATCATCCACTGGAATACCAGCCTCATCGTTAAGTTCCTCGTCTATTTCATCATCACCAGATTCTTGATCCTCTACAGTGCATGCTTCTTCATCTGATTCAGAATCTTCGCCATCGTCTCTAATGCCTAGTACTGCACACATCATATTGACTCCCATGGGTGGGGCTACACCATTGTCTCCACCCGGATGGACAGGAACATTGCCCCAGTCCACCTCACCGGCAACTCTATTTTCTCCAAGACAGTCGGTTGGTTCTGCTGCAACCACATGGGGTGGTCTTACGTTTACACGCATCCCAGGTACTTCAGTGGACAAAGAGCAGTCAGAAATAATTTCATCTTGAGTGTACAGAACCCTCTTGCTCTTCCTGTGTACATCCTCCTTCCTAATGTAATCTTTCCTGATGGTATCAGTAGGGATTGACATCCGCGTTCCATTCCCCATCGAACTAGGCCTTTTGCTGCCGCTCTTGGGTCTGATCTCCTTACTACCTCCCCTCACGGGTGTTGGCTCCAGGGTGCTCACATTATTGCCTGACCTCTGCGGCGTGTTCTTCTTCGAATTAGCCCTTTTGCTGCTGCTATTGGGCGTGTTCTCCTTCGTGCTGGCATTATTGCCTGACCCCAGCGGCGTGTTCCGCTCCAAATTAGCCCTTTTGCTGCTACTATTGGGCGTGTTCTCCTTCGTGCTGGCATTATTGCCTGACCTCAGCGGCGTATTCTACTCCAAATGAGCCCTTTTGCTGCTACTATTGAGCGTGTTCTCCTTCGTGCTGGCATAATTCCCTGATAGCAGCGTGTTCTGCTCCAAATTAGTGTTTTGTCTTCTCCCACTGGGTGTGGTAGCCTCCGTGCTGACCATCTTCGCCTCTTTGCTACCACTCCTGTGAGTGTTCACCATCGTGCTAGCCCTCTTAGCATTTTTGCTGCTACGGTTCGGTGTGGCATTTTGACTGGATCTCAGGGGTGTACTCTGTGGCGTGGTGCCTTTTGTCGTGCAACTCTTGGGTGTCCTCTTCTTTGGCATGGTCTCCTTGGTGACGTTCTTCTTCGGGGTGCCTTTTCTGGGGATGCTCTTCCTGCTCCTCTTTATGAAGCTCCTCTGTAAGACTCTCCTCTGTTCGAAGCCACCCTCAGTCGCACCAGCCCCAGTGATGCCATGGATCAGGTCACCCCTGCATTCTAAAAGTCCATCATCTCTATTGTCGAGTTCCAATTCCTCTCCAACCGTGAGCACGAAAAAGTGGAAGTAAACTTCACCTCTATAATGTTTCCTTGTAAATGGTACGACTAAATCCCTGGTATCTTTCACTTTGATAACCTTGTTGCTCCTGTAACCATAATATAACAAACGTGCTTCCTGGGAGGACCCCCACAGCACCTTCACACGTAACGATGCCATCAGGTCAGATAACTCTACCAGTTCAGGGTCGTATCTGCCAAGGATTACATCAAACTCGTCATAGAATTTTTCTATGCCATCATCTAATTTTGCAGTATAATCCACGACACCGATATGAACGATTACTTTGCCATCATCAGGTTCTTCAGGATAGAAACCTCCGAGAGGTTCGAGAGATGGAGCGGCACCATCAGACCCAGCCCCAATGCCACCACCGCCATCACCAGCGTCATCGTTAGCTGGATCAACCTCGGTGGAAGTACCATGACCAGGAGCAAGGCGAGGGCCCTTAGCAGCGGGAGCTACATTACATGGTGGACAGGCAGGGCCACTTCTAACGGCAGCCACAATAGGATTAGCTGCTGCCATGCCACCTCGACGATCAGGAGCAGTTCCCACAACAGAAGTGTTTCGAGTGATAGCAGAGTCCAGACCATGAGCTGGCTTTAGACCAGCAGCTCGCTGAACCCGATCACGGGTTCGAGGAGGAAAGAATGGTTCAGTCTTTGCAACAATAGCGGGGTAGCCTCCGGAAGCTTTGTTTTGCTCAACAGCGGCAGGGATTGGGTCAACAGTGTCCAGATCAACAACAACACGAGGACGACCAGTACTAGCATATTCCAGAGCACGGGTTCGCACAACTTGAGGACGGTTTCGAGGAGGAGGAGCACACAAGGCGGCGGTCTTGGCAACAACAGCGGGGCAGCCTCTGGACGCCTTAGTTTGCTCAACAGCGGCATGGATTGGGTGAGCAGCAGCCGTAGCAACACGGGCACGAGGAAGGGGACGACCAGTACCAGCAGATTCCAGAGCAGAGTTTTCCATAACGGCAATACGAGGCCTCCTACGAGGAGGTTGCGTGACAGAAGCATGTCGCGGACGAGGAACCACATTTTGGTCAACAACAGCAAGGGTTTGAGTTAGACCTCCCTATACAATAATAGCTGGGCGACTCCCAGTAGCAGGAGCTTCCTCATCCACTATGTTACACACCAGCATAACCACGCGAAGCCTAACATGCTGTTTCATCAACCCAATTAGCTGACTGTCACACGCTATAGGAACCTTGAAGCCTCGTTCATCAAGGAGGCTGAACCGTCCAGTCTGCTCTGGCCTCATTTCAGCAAGTTCACGCATAGCAGCAACCAAACCAGGGATAGTGCATAACTGCACAGGCGCTACTTCCATCTTTAGATTCTGAGCCTCTTTCCATGTGCTCTTCCCATGTGCTAATTTAATGAGGTAGCCACATATGGTGACCAGAACCGTGTAGTTGGGTTCATCGGAGATCCTAGTTAACAGAAAATTGGAGACAAAAGATAAGAATTGTTTGTTAGCGTCGTGCTAGCAAACAATTCTATGTTCGATATATCTCTGTAATGCCAATAGCCAGCTAGAAGTTATAGGTAGTGCGAATAGCAAAGAGAAGAGTAGCTCACCCGAAATTAGCCAGAAGTACTTCTTCCTCAGCAAATGGATCTGCCACCCTCCGTGCTGCTCAGCTCGTCGGCGGTAGAGGCGGGCTAGATCGTCGCAACGGCTGGCACGACATTCGGCATTAGAGCTCGGTAGCAGCGAGTAGGCGCAGCAACTTGGCGCCAGAAGTCAAATGCCCGAAGAGATCATTCTGGTTGGAGAGGGGATTTCGACGCCGCCGGTGCTAGGGTTCATGCGAAAGGAGGGAGGGGTGGATTTGTGAATTTGGTCAACGCACGATGCTCCTTTAGTATCTCGTTTCGCCTACGTGGTTGCCGCGTTGGCGCTCGTTTCACAGAAATATTACTGACATGAGGGTCCGGACTGTCTACTTCACGGGGCAGTTTCACGACATGTTTGGATTTGGTAGGGGTGAGACGAGTTTACATCGAAATGGCCCCTCTCGGTAGTTGGCGGCCCAACTTTTCGAAACGCGGTAATTTCAGGAAACTTAGGTACCACCATGCGCTGGCCTGCCAACTTTCGTACCGCAGACGAACACCAGTTTGGTGTCTGCCTAGTAACCACGCCAGTTTTTTGTCTGCCTGAAATCCAGAAGGATTTCCATGTCTATTGTGATGCTTCTTGATAAGGACTTGGTAGTGTACTGATGCAATATGGGAAGATAGTGTCATACGCATCTCGACAACTTAAGAACCATGAGAATAACTACCCCACACCCGATTTGGAACTAGCATCAGTGTGCATGCGCTCAAGGCATGGAGACATTACCTCATGGGCAAACATTGTGATGTGTTTACGGATCACAAGAGTCTGAAATATATCTTCACCCAAAAAGAGTTAAATATGAGGAAAAGGATATGGCTTAAACTCATCAAGGACAATGACCTGGACATGCAGTACTATCCTGGGAAAGCCAATGTTGTAGCTGATACTTTAAGCCACAAGGTCTATGTAAATGGACTTGTCGCAGGAGAACTTCCAAAGGATTTGTGCGAATAGTTCAAGGATCTCAGGTTAGAAATAGTTCCGGAAGGATACTTAGCAACTATGGAGATAGTGCCAACACTTCTAGACCAAATCAAAGAGGCCTAGAAGGGAAACAAAGAGTTGGGAGAAATAAAAGTTAATATAAGCAAGGGTAAAGCAAAGGGGTTTCATATGGATGAACAATGAACACTTTGGTATGAGAAGCGTGTGTGCATTCCTGATGACCCCGATATCAGGAAGTTAATCCTACAGGAGGCTCATGATTCGCCATACTCAATTCATCCAGGTAATACAAAAACGTACATGGATGTGAATGATAGATTCTGGTAGAATAATTTGAAAATAGAAATTGTCGAGTATATTTCTTTGTGTGATGTATGCAATAGAGTCAAGGCCGAACACCTAAAACCAGCAGGGCTGCTTCAGCCATTACCTAAGCCTGAGTGGAAGTGGGACAAGGTAGGCATGGACTTTATCACAGGACTACCCTAGACTCATTCTTGGTATGATTCTATCTGGGTAGTAGTCGATCACTTCACCAAAGTGGCCCACTTTATTCCCGTAAAGACCACCTATGCGAGTGTTAAACTCACCATGATTTATATGTCAAGGATTGTAAGTCTACATGGTGTTCCTAAGGGAATTGTCTCCGATAGGGGTATCCAGTTCACCTAGAAGTTTTGGCGACAGTTACATGAATCCCTAGGGATTCCCCTGTCGTCGTGTCACTGAAAGAGAAGTACTCCTTTATATCCCTGCCACACATCAGGTGGTCAACACGATCCTAGTCGTAGAGCGACCCGAAAAAAGAAAGACCGACGGCGTGCAAAGGCTAGTTTACTTCCTGAGCGAGGTTTTATCACCATCCAAACAAAGGTACCCACACTACCAGAAACTAGCATACGGGGTATTTATGACAGCACGAAAACTGCGCCAGTATTTTTCAGAGCACCCGATCATAGTGGTCAACGAAGCGCCTTTGTCAAGCATCCTCAACAATCCAGAAGCAACTGGGCGTGTTTCTCTATGGGGCATCGAATTATCCCCTCGGGATATCACTTATGAGAAACGCAAAGCAATTAAGTCACAAGTTCTGCCAGATTTCATCACAGAGTGGACGGAGTTGCAATGTGCGGGTCCACCAGACCTTTCTAGTGCCTGGACAATGTAATTTGATGGATCAAAAAGAATGGAGGGAGCAGGATCAGGAGTTGTACTAATATCACCTCAAGGCGACAAAATGCACTATATTCTTAGGATGAGCTTTACAAACGCATCCAATAACGAAGCGGAATACGAGGCCCTGTTGCATGGCATGCGAATCCCAAAGCTTACGGTGCAACTCGCCTCAAAATATTCGGAGATTCCAATCTTGTGGCACAGTAGGCAATGAAGAAGTGTGATGCTGTCAGCGAAAATATGATTGCTTATCGCGATGTATATAGCATCATGGAGGCTCAATTTGATGGGTGTGAAGTATCACATATAGGAAGAGCAAGCAATGAGGAAGCCAATAATTTAGCAAACATCGGATCAATGTGTTTACCAATACCACCAGGAGTTTTTTGGGAAGAGATAATGGAGCGATCAATCAAAGAGAAAACAGTCTCCGAGGTTGTAGCACCAAAAACAGGGAAAAAGAAACATCCGCAAAAAGAGTTGGGGGCTCCTTCACAAACCGAGAACATAGAAGAAGCCATCAAAGAAGAACAAGCAATCGAAGAGGTCACGCTAATTGAGCCAATCTAGATGCAGCCATATATAGCATATATGACTAAAGGAGATCTACCATAGGATGTGATAGAAGCCCAGCGAATCACCTGACGATCGAAGGCCTTCAGGGTAATCAAAGGAGAACTATACAAAAGTATTTCGGGTGTGTTGCAACGTTGCGTAACACCCGAAGAAGGAAAAATTATATTGAAAGATATACATGAAGGAGTTTGTGGTCACCATGCTAGTAGCCGAGCAATTGCAGCAAAAGCATTCAGGGTAGGATTTTATTGGTTAGCTGCAGTACAAGATGCAAAAGACATTGTCAGAACATGTGAGGCATGTCAACGATTTGCAACAAAGCCTAGAGCACCCGCCGCTGAGCTGAATCCCATACCCTTGGCTTGGCGTTCCGCTCAGTGGGGACTCGACATGGTGGGAAAACTTCACAAATCATCGTCAGGAGGACACGTCTTTATGCTAGTAGCAGTCGACAAATTTACTAAATTGATTGAAGCAACGCCTGTCACCACCCAAGATGGAACTTCGACTATGAATTTTACCAAATCCATAGTATTTCGGTTTGGCGTACCGAACAGCATCATCACGGATAATGGGACCAACTCCACTTCCGATGATTTGAAGGAGTACTGCCAGGATATGGGCATCAAAATAAGCTACGCTTCGGTACCTCACCCGCAAACAAATGGACAGGTCGAAAAAGCCAATGGACTAGTTACCACTGGACTCAAAAAGAGACTACTGGCACCACTTGACAGAGCAAAAGGAGCATGGGTGGATGAATTACCATTCGTATTATGGAGTTTACGTACAACTCCAAAATAATTCAACACAAGAGACTCCTTTCTTTTTTTCGTCCACGGTGCGAAAGCCGTTCTTCTAGTTGAGGTATCACACGAATCGCCAAGAGTAGCTGCGTATAATGAAGAGGAATCAAGAGAAGCACTTGAAGATGATGTAGATGCGCTTGATGAAGCTCGAGATGAAGCTCTCCAAAGAGCACCTATATACTAGCAAAACTTGCGCAATTACCATAGCAGAAGATTGCGCCCTAGGTCCTTCGCAATAGGGGACCTAGTTCTTCGCCTCAAGCAAGATGGTCACAAGAAGCTAGAATCACAATGGGAAGGACCATACATTGTCACAGAAGTTATTCCCGGAGGAGTATATCGACTACAAGACAAGAAGATAGTAGTAAATTACTCAAATCCATAGAACATAGCACAGCTACGACGTTTTTACGTATAAGAAGTAAAGTTAGGCTTATTAAGCCAAGATGTCCAGGACAAAGGGTAAACAGCCATCCCCTCAAAGAATAATGTACTGTCTATTTTCGCCTTATATATAAATAGATAAGTTATTTGTACCTTAATCTTTGTATTCCAAAGGTCAATGCTTTCCATCAAGCTGACAGCAACTATGAGCCTATCTCCAATTACAAGCAACCAAACATAGCCTCGGGGGCTACTCCCATCGGGAGCGCTAATGCGCACCCGATAGAAACTTAGTTATATATGAAGTATATTGATAATTGCAAAAACCTTTTTGAGTTTTACACTAGTGTATCCTCAAAAAGGTGTTACTCCCATCGGGAGATAGTATAAAATAATAAAACTATCTGATATAATCAGAAAAATTGGTGGCCCAGTAGGCCAACCGCCAATAATGCCAAAAACCTCAAATCACGCTCAGACGTGACAAAAAATCTGAATGTCGTGTTCAGAAACATGAAGGTAAGACCCCAGAAGTCGTCCTGTGTGGCCTGGTAATCACACAAGAATGCGCTCTGCCGGTTAAAAATCCGTATCAATGATATGATGAAAAATCCTGATAGACGCGTTGGGTACCCGATAAAAATAAAACTGGAATTCAGTATTCGGTAAGACCTCAGTGGCTCGAACTAAACTACGCCAGTTACAATTTCTGGATTCGAGCCTGGGGACTTGAATTTGATGTAGGTCAACCTTGTTTTTGCCCAGAAGCATCAGACTCGTTGTACCAAATCCCTGCAAAATGTAAAAAGCGACAGAGATAAAATAAAAAGAAACTTCGAACTCAACCTGAAACAGCGATTCAGGTAGAGTCTCTAGGGCTACTAACATAGGTATGACTACTTGGAAGCTTATAATTGGTTACCCTACATTCGGTAAAAGGCCTGCGAAGATTCCAGATAACAGCCCAAGGAAGCAACCGACAAAGTCTTTGATTGTATTAGGAAAGAAACCATGAGCCGACATTATGTTGGTATTGTAATCACGCGTGTCTGAAACCTATCCGCATATAGCTTTGAGACCTGGCCTATTATATATAGGACGAGAGAAGCCCAAGCGAGGGTACCGAAATCTAGAGGACAACTTTTAATAGTGTGTTTTCCCAATATTTAGGGGACTTTGTCTTCATCGTTTTCCTGGCATCCGACGAAATCCCTAGTGTTCTCTTTTCCGTGAAACACCAAGTCCATCATCATGGACATTACCAAGGTTACCCCTCGTCACCGTCGTCTACACCGCCACCTCGGGAAGCCACTAGGAAGCCGACGAGCACCACCGCCTGACTATCCGCCGCCGTCAACGCCATCGTCGCCGTCGCCCACCGTCGCTAGGTAAGAAGGATTGATTCTGCCCATTCGATCTCGTCTTAACAGCCTAGATTATACTGATCCGGCGAAGGGGTATCAATGAGTAGGGTTGCACCGCATGGCACGCGCCGCGTCTGCGTGCCTAGTCAGCGCCAGTCGCCCGCGTGACCAGTAGCGTTGCGACACGTGGCAAGATTGTCGGGTTAATTCCAGATATTGTTTTTAAATAGTCAAATATTGTTTTAATCTTGAAAAATTCATAGTAAATCGAATACTTGGCCAAAAATTACAAATAATATACCGATGGTTTCATAAAATTGAGTAGAACACAGATCTGCAATAATATTGTTAGTTTACTGTATTGTTTTCATGGCAGGATTTAAAGTCTAGATTGGAGTATTTTAATTCTAGGAAAATAACTATAACACTGTTTCAGTTGATTCTTGTAGATTTTTGGCTTTATAATTACGATATCTACTGTTTAGAATTGGAATATCTTGCTTAGAGTGTTTAGATCTGTTTTATGGTAGATTTAAAGCTTGACTCTCTTTATGGGCATATTTAGTTAAGTAATTATCCAAAACACTTAAAATCAGTGGGAAATCGATACTAATGACGTCCCCAACACAACACCACCCCTGAATAATATTCTTGGTTGAATTTGAACCCATCCTTGCATATTACCATGTTGCATGCATGCATAATTACTTTTGTGGCAATGTTTCATGCAAGTTGTGATTGGATCTATGTTTGTGATTTGCTAGATTGTTCGGAGTGCGACGAGGAGTACTGTTGCGTAGAGTGCTGCTCGGATCAAGGAAAGTTACACCACTTGTTCATATTTATGTCCCAGTTTTGACTATGCATGTTTCGATCTTCAAATTCTGTAGTATGCATGTGTAGGATTATATGGTAGACTTTCTTAGTATTTTTTTGCAACTGCAGTTTTGTAGAATGCCATGAGTAGCTCTATACTTAGGAATTTCTATCCTAATAGGTTACCCCTGTTTTTTCTAAGTATTGCTTGCTATGCTATATATATTTATAAAAAGTATCATTGGGGGTTCGAAAGATTAAAAAAATTCTAAGTATAAAGCTCTGTCGAGCGAACCTTTTCCTCTCAAAACCTCCTTCAAAATAAAACTAAGTTTTCTTCTGGGCGGAATGGTTGTCGGGTCAACGAGTGGAATTTTGGTGGCGGACGCCGCCCAGGAATCAAACAAGTCTGCCATGTTTCAGAATTCAGAAGCTTCCAGTGCAACCACTATACATATGGGATCTGTCTTCGCCTAGTACTTAGTGGGAAACCTCACCGGGGTACCAACATTTGGAGGTTCTTGGCATGGTTGGATCCAGCTGGTAGAGGGGCTACTAAGGGAAAGCCTCGACATGGTCTTGTTTGTAAAAGGACATGATCATGGATTGTGGGTAAAGTGCACAAATTCTCGAGACTATTGCAACCTGATCGATGAGCCGAGTTCACGGAAAAGAACACCTTGAGCATCTGAAGGATGGAGCCTCTGAAGGATGTTCCTCTCTCTTTCCAAACTTAAAGTTTTCTAAAACCCCATGGCGTGTGTCATATTGCCAATGGGTGGGATTCTGGGGACTTGGTGCGTAATATCCAAGTGTTGGGTTGATTGGACACTTGGTGTGTAATATCCTCATGTTCCACTTGACCCTATACTACTTAAACAATGTTTACAAAGTAGGGTAAAATTCTCCCTCTTTTCTTCATACTTAGAGAAAATTGGCTTAATGCAAATGAACCCCAAAGCCTACTCCTATCCTTGGATGTAGAGTTAGTCTTATTCTTTCCTTGGTGTAATTTTCCAATACATTCAATGTATTAACCCAAATTATTGGTTGCATGTTTTATGTGCAGAATCCAAAGATTGAAAGATGCGTAGGGATCGTGGGTCTACACTCAACTAGCCTGAGGCGTTGATGGACTCAAGTGTTTTAAGTTTCCGCTGTTTTATTTGAGCTAGCTATAAGCTATGCAAAGATTATTCGTGTAATTATACTCTAGATTATTCGTGTAATAGTGACTTGTGTTTTACATGATATTCATCGACTGTGAGTGCTAGCTATTGATCCAGGGACTAGCATGTTAATCAGAGAGACTTGGGATCTCTACCAGATCACAGGTTCCTATAATAACCATAGACACGACTTTTTAAAAAGATTTACTCTTCAGGGGTGCACAAATAGCAACACGAACGATCAACATTAGGGAAAAAAATGAAAACAAAGAGGCATCACAACAAAGCAAAACCCTCAAAAATGATTTCAGGGGGGCAGCCCACTAAGCTACCCGTAACAAAGTCATATGAGCTTCTAAAAAAACATAGGGTTTGCAAGAACGGCTAAGAAAGTATGGGAACTGAAAAGTGTGACTAGGCTTATCGAAACAGCATAATCGTGCTGCAATCCAAATTAGTACATCTAAACGCTCCTCGAGCAACAGTAGTAAATAGATCAGTAAAGCATAGCAAAAGTACATGCTAGTAGTAAAGCCCCAAACTAATTGCGGCCCCTGAAAATAAGATGTGAATCAAGATCATACTAAGGGGTTCCATGGGCCCACATGTGTATAGTGTGATAATTAAGGAACATGCATCAAGTACTTGGGTCCTACTGGACAAAAGTGAGCAATAAAGTCCAAATATCAGATATTGCCCACCGGCACCTCTTTCCTTAGTTATCACATTACTACACAATTGAGTTGTTTCGGGACCTTGTTATCCACATCAGACCCTTACAAACCCTACACACGTAATACTACGACTCACATGGCTCAATCAACTCATGTAGTAATGTCGGTACAAGATTTATAGTGGACTGGAAAGTAAAGGTTGTGGAGTACTTGGAATTTAAATTTAATTCAGAAACACAACACATAATGCAAGAATAAGATAGAGGAAGAGGTGCTATAAATGTAAATTCAAGTAGAGCAATGCTTGCCTGGATAGTTGGGGTGGAAAAATAGGTTCAGGTTAATACTCAAGTGCCTCTTGATAACCTCCTTGCCCAGCTTCTATCTGAAAAAACCAAACACACAAGGACCATAATAAATAAGGTGCACAAATATATGAAGCATATGCAACAAGCTATACAAGTATGCCATTATGAAATAATGCACAATTGCATGGAATCACATGGTATGGTGTTGGTAAGGACGAACAATAATAAATAATAATTTTGCAATTTTATTTATCATGTTTTCCTTGCATAAACAGTTCTGATTTTAAATTTTCTCCATGACGCAAGTTTCAATTGTGAGCTCGGAACGCATGGCTAGAAAGGTCTCGTCGCGCTAATTGATTTATATATATTATTTATCAAATTCTAATTATGTAATTAAAGTTATGAATTTAATAAGAAAAAGGTATTTTAATGAATTAAAACAATTCGAAATTTTTAATTGTCTAAAAAATAGTTTGGATGTCATATTATTAATCCTTGCATTTGTCTGATCGGAGAACATATATTAGTATTTTTAATAAATGCGTTTTAAATCAAAAAAGGGCAATATTGTCAATAATGGTAATAGCTAGCGGCATTGAGGTAATTTTCTGAAAACAAATTTGAGTTCACATTCATAAACATTTACTTTTCATTTTGAATGTTTTTTGCAAATTTAAAACTATTTAAAATTTATGAATTAATTGATTAAAACCTTTTTTATTCAAAAAATCTGATTTATTTATTTATTTTGAAATTGCATCCAACTTTTTATACCGACCCTTTATTAGCCTAGGACGCTAACGGGGGGCCCATGGTCCTGAATTGGATGGTGAAGGTTGAGATGGGGGTCGAGGACAAGAAACACCGATGCGTATTTTTTACAAAAGTTTCCGAACGCCTGGAAGAACTATCACATCGGGATTCAGATTTCGGATGAAATTCTCCCTGTTTCACGAGATGTTTTTGTGCGCATTGGTAGTCCGATTTCAACGTTGTTTGAACCACGGTGAAGAGGGTGTCTAGAAAAAAAAGATCCTTCAAGGAAGTGGCCCTAGACCAGGATTCTGTTAACTAGAAAACGATGGGATTCAGAGGGTTTGTGCCGGGGTTGAACTCTGACGGATGGATTCAGTTTGACAACACGGTTTCACTGGGTTCAACCAAATATTGCGAGAGATCTATGGGGTCGTTTGCTGCCTAGTCTTCGCCCATGTGTAGAGTGATCTACCAAGAGGTTAAATCATCTTGAGGGTATTGACGGATGAGAGCTAGGTCATTAGGAAAAAATAGAAGAACAGGGAGTTGTGACGCTACTACTGTCATTGTCTGTTGGTGAACACACGCGCGTGTATTTTGTGTGGCGAGCGCATGTAGGGAATTTTTTAGCGATGATAGAGAGGGACAAATGATGCAAGAGTACATGGAAAAGGGAGAGGATATCACCCATGAGCTGATGATGCTCTTGGACAGCTCAGGGAAGGACAAAGCCGATGGAGGCGATGGTGAATAAGGCAGCTCTCTAGCGGGAAATAGAGGGGAATACGAGGCGAGCACATCTGGCTCCTCATGTAGGCTACAATCAAAATATAGAGGCACGGGGAAGCGATTCTCGCACTCAGAAGTGCTCGACAGCGACCACGGCATTGACATTAACGAGATGTCAAGCTTCTATCGTGGTGGCCTCATGGGAAGGGTTGGAGGGAAACCCTACCTTCGGCGATGGAAGAATAGGGAAGCGGCTAGGGTTCAAGGCCTGGCTCAGGTGGATAAGAAGGCAACGAGCACGTGTCCAGCATGAGGGTGACGAGGCAGATGACCACCTGGCCTCTCCGTCAGGGCACTGAGAGAGGAGGGGATGATGGAGGAGGATGGTCCATAGTAAACAATGTTGGTATCTATTACGGGGTGAAGGTGTGTATGCCAGGGAGAGGTCACTCTAGGCTGGTGCAGGTGGAAGGAAAGTTGTGACTATTGAAGCAAGCTTGCTAGGCTGCTCGCGGTGGGCCAGGTCGAGCTGGTGGGCTGCCCGAAGGTTTGCTCCCTCTCTCTCTTTTATTTCTATTTCTTTTTCTTTTTAATGTTTATTGTTTGTTTCTTTTACAAAACAATTTGACTTGTTCTGAATCTTTGTTGGCATTTTGACATAGAGGAATGAACTACTAAAACATGGCAAGAGGTAATATAATACACCAAGAAATATGATGCCCACATTATTTTTTGGTCATATATACAAGATATGGGATTTAGAGTTTTTAGTAAGAGAGTAAAACCATTTGATAAATATGGAACCCTAGCAATGGATTCCCACATTGTAGAATAAATAAATAGAGATATAAAAGAGACAGGCGTATGATGATAGAAACACACAAGTAATACAAAACAAATGCAAGATTTAATATGATGCTCAAATGTAATGTGAGATGATGATATGAGCATGATATCATGATGATGCAACAATTAATGTTTAGAGAGTAGCATTATATTGATTGAAACATGTAGAATGACAATGTTAGGCACTTGGGATGCCAAAGAACCTATGATGTAAGATTAGGCGATGATGGTGCTTGTGCATTGTTTCCTTCTTGGAGGCTTTGTTTTTGGAGAAGCTGCACTTCTGGTGATGTTCTGGTGGTGTTAGGTCTGCTGTTACAAGAAATAGATCACTGTAGTGGGACTTTTTATTTTTGTAATTCATTTTTCTAGGATGCGTGAATCCATGAGGCCGCTTGGGCATTCCGTTGTTGCAGAGGTTGGATGCAATTGGTATCTTCGTGATATTAATATATGCTCTTTATCAAAAAAAGGCAAGCGGTGGGAAGCCTAGAATGTTCGATAGTGGGACCCTACGAGCTCCACTATGACCATCCCGGAGAACAACTGTGTATGTAAACAACGAAAATAAGTCAATTCTTGCATCGAGCAATGGATGTCATCCACCGAAACAAGCTACAAAACACGTCGGACGCTGATTGGAAGAAAATCATGAACAATGCTTGATCGTAGAGAGCGTGTCAACCCCACCACCCCCCCTAATATATATATCAATCTATCTATATCTATACCTAATAATAAGGTAAGTAGTATTTCTCCTCTTTCTACACTTTTTGGACCTTTTTGCCCTTCTATCAGACACCAAATTACCCACCAGTACCACTAGTAAGTGATCGGAAGGAAAAAAATCAACCCACTCAATCTTTCTTTCTCCTGGCCCAACCGTGGTAGACAACGGTTCCATAGCTGAGCCTATTCGCTCTAGTCCCAATGACCAAACAAATTTAAATCATTGATCGTGCATGAAAATTCAGACGCACGTCGAAGGCTATTTACTCACATTTAGTCCCACCTTGTTCTTTTTCGCTGAGTCCCAATGATTTATATAGTTCCCAGGTTGCCTGGAGTACTAGAAGGATTACTTGGAAGTTAACAAAGCAGCAACATCCAGGCTCTAAATGATAGGAGAATGAGGCGCAGTTTCATTGGACAGATGGGGGGCATACATGCAGGGATGGATCAAGCCATGGGACCATGCCATGATGGCGATGGCCAAGAAATCTGTAACCACGGATGGGGGATAAATGTGGGGATCGGTCACACCAAGCAAAGGTGGGGTTGGGCACCGTTGCTGGGAGAGGTTGGAGAGGCCGGCGGGCTCGGGTATCAGGGATGTGATCGCGCCAGCGACACTGCTCCATCATTTCCATCGCAGCGTGAAAAGATGTGGCGGGGAACGTTGGCAGACAAGCTCACAGGGAGATTATTAGATACTTTTTGTAAATTTCTTAGCATGACTTATCTAAAACGTGAACTCTAAAGTGCTATCGACTGAAGACACTTTTCTGGTTCTTTGTGCATCGGTGTGATTCACTACTCTAGCATATTTTCTCCATTCTTTTCGTGTTGCTCTTCATCTGATTTGTTCACAACTATCATGTTGTGATTTAAACTTGTGAAGAAATCATATTGATCAGGAAGAAATTTGTCAACTGGATTTGGACAGAAACCTTGATGTGGAAATAGATAAAAAACAAATGTATAACTTGGTTTAGATCCAATGAACTTAGCTTTCAAATTGTTCATTTGATTTTGTTTTTGTGTAATGATTGAAGAAACAACCCCTAGAAGTGTCACAACAATAGTTACTATGGAAGGTTTGAAATTTTGTTCCTTTGTTGCCTTACATTCTTTGTTTCTTTATTTTGAGCATGGGTGTAGGATACTCCTTTTTCTTGATGTAGTATCTCAAAACTTGAATATGCAGTGGAAGTTACTTACTTTTATGTTCTTTAGTTGGAAAGGAATGCGATGTATTTCCAGTTGCGTTCATTGTTGTGGTCAACAAGAACAATGAAATCAGGCATTCCATCTAGAAGTCCTAAGTTTACTTTTTTAGATCTGTACAGGTAGGGTTTTCTTCTTTTCCTTTTCATCTTTGTATTATGTGTTGGTGGTTGAAGTGGTAATAATTTTTTAATGGGGATTTCTCCTCACAGTTTCATGGTCAAAATATGAAATTAGGCATTGGTTTCTTGAGGAACAAACTTCACTGTCATTCTCTCGTCCACAGTCACCATGGAAACTTCACAAACTCTCTTACTGAAGATAAGATGCACTTGGACAATTCATGGACTGAACAAATAAGAGATGCCAAGTTTGAGCTTCTTATGAATAAAATATTCAACTTTCGAGGATGGAGAACTTTGACACTAGCAGATTACAGACTTGGGTAGAGTCGAATTGCTAATCAAAGTTTGGAATGAATCTTTGCACATATCAACCATGATCAACCTCAAGCCTCTGTACCATAGTGATCTATATCACTTTCTCTATCCATTCATATATCCCTGATCCAAGGGGACCTCTGAGCCCCCAGATCCAACCAGGTTTTCAAGGTAATAAAATAACATTACCCAAGATCCTTAAATATCATGTTTTCCCACAAAACCAAGTTTTATCTCCAAAACCAAGGTTGCACATGATTGATACAACATGTGGACATCATTTACCCTGCACATAAAAGTTTACCAAATGTTATCCATAATTCTTTTGACCCAAAAAGAATTTAATTCCTTTGTTTTACAAAAACTCCAAAACCTCTCTCAAAAGGCAAGTTGGTTTGTCTCCAAAACACTTGCCCAACTTTAAGCACACTTGATGCCTAAATATCATATCCTATCTCCCATCTCAAAAATAAATATTGTTGAGAAGCTTTATTATTTCTTTTTGCCATTTTTCTTAATTGGAAGAAAGAAGAAATAATTGCTTAAAAATAATTTTTCATCTCAATAAATTCCAAGAAAATTCTCCAACGAGTGATATGGTATTTAAGACTAGTTCACATAAAAAACCAACCTTGTCCAATAGAAAACTATCAAATGAGCTTCTGAAAAACAATGCAGCACTTTTTGAATAAATGATTTTAAGTGGACTAATAATCTTTGGAAAAATCTCAAATAATCCCTGGAGCTATACCTTGTCCCTACCCATCTACCAGCACCTTTGCCCCATCCTGCATAAGTCAAATTTATAGACTTCCTTCCTGACCATCTCTTTGATAAAATTGGGCAAACTAAGACAATTATTGAGCTAAACCAAAATCAAATCATCACCAAAGCTCACCATCCCTCACCATAGCAACCATGACACCCTTTTGGTCGAAATAACTGTAGCATGTGCCCACCCCATGTCCATTACCCCTTGGAACAAGGGAGATATGTCATTTAATGGTGTATCCCTCTTTAAATCAAAAGCTAGGCAACAACCACTCCCCCTCCATCTTTGGTCATGTACCAGGCCCCACATCACCCCTCCACCTCATCCCTCGACCAATACCCGAGCAGCATCCCTCCCTTCCCCTCAAATGGACATAGTCCACTCTACACCACCCCTCCTTGGTTTATAAGCCCACAGGACACCCCAACACCCCTCTTTGGCTCCTTTACCCCCAATCCCTCTCACTTACCTCCCAAGAGCACACTCTCCTCCTCCCCTGCTTTGTCCTGCTCGAGAGAAGGAGAGAAGGAGCTCTCGGCTCCCTCCATAGATTCGAGCAAGGCTTCCTCCTCCCTGCCTTTCTCCCTCAACATGTCCAATGCTAGACCCCCTTGCTCTTCTACTCCTAACCATGCCTTTATTTTCAACATGCAGCAACTCTGGGAGCATCTCCGCTGAGCTTCGAAGGTCGACACCATCGGGATCCTCGCGCGAGCATCCTCCCGGAAGCAAACCCCGTCTTTTCGCCCATCCTCAGAGTCGCCGACGAGCACCACGACGCCCTGCGCCCTCGCATGCATCTCCCGAGCCCCCAGTGAGCTCCCTTGCTCCTCCCTTCCCCCTTCCTAGGGTTTCCGCTCACAGCCGCGCATCACGAGGTGGACCACGGCCGCCAGCCATCGATCCCCTTTCTAATCGCAAGACCAGCAAGCCCCCATGCCCATTTGTTCCGCCTCCATCTCTGACCACTGGGCCCCACGCCGCGCGTTTGAACACTACCTCTTGCGTGCGCTTGCTCGCGAAATGGTCCGGCCCGGCATCGGTATGTCCCCAACTCCCCCAGATCTGGCCCATTTCCTGTTTTTTCCTAGAAAATCTTTATTTGTTCTTCTAGATCTATTAATTTAGTATGTTGTTTCAATTATAAATAAAAATGGAAAATGACCCAAAATGCCCCGATCTAATTTTTCCTAGAAACTTGCATGTTTTCCCTAACATGCAGTATAAACCACCTGCCAAGATCTTATTTCATCATTTTCTGGTATTTCAATCACTAGAAAGTACCCAAAACACCATAAAATTTCTCCAGAAAGTTTAGTAAGACCAAATGGTATGGCAAGACAATAGAGACCACTTGCATGTCACCTGGCCCCATCTAGTTTTGCTTCCTAGTTTGTCCCTGGTAAAAATAACAAAAATAAGCAAATTCTGCCTTTAGAAATTTCAACAGGCCAAACCAAAGATAGTATTGACCTGATTCCAACTCTCAGGACTCATAACATGCATTACCCTTTAAACCCTAGCAGCCTAAGATTTATTTATCCCTGGTTGATTTAGTGTGAATTAAAATGTTCTATGCATTGATGGTTCACTAATAAAATCACATCAGTAGTTTTGTAACTCCAAAAAGGATGAATCCAATTTCTATAGAAAGGTATTTCTAATACCTAACATGTGACTTTGGAATCATATCAAAATCCCTTATAGTTTAAATCTAGTTAAAAATACAAATACCTTGCAGAATTGCCTTTGAAAATTTTCTAAGGGCATTCTAGAAAATATTTATACTATTAAAAAGATTGAGGACATTCGTCACCTCTAGATTTTCCATCTGCCTTTAAATGATGAGTTTGCCCCTTATGTTTGGACATATTACCCTGCCTTCCACCGCCAAGTCAAAATCCATCCCACATGTTTGTTTGTTTTTTATACACCTATGTCGTACCGAACGTCACCTTCCCACCTCCTCCGATCCTCCCAATTTCCCGAATATCTCAAAGAAAACCGTCGCCGCTGTCCTCCGAAATCCACGACACACCGCCATAGCCCCTGATCTGTATGACGCCTACTTCCATACCAATCACATGACCGCATCTACCCCTCATGCGTGACCCAAAATATGGCGGCGGAGGCTCGGCGACAGGCATCGACGTCGGAAGCATGGCCTGGCTCTGCGCATCTCCGATAGAGCGCACCTACTCTACTTCAGGAGGTCGAGCAGGGCGGCTATACATACGAATTGGGGTGGGACTAAGGGCTGTGGAGGAGAGTTGTGGATGCGGAGAACCGGCCCAGAATATGGTGCCTCACGCGTGGCCCGAAATATGGCGGTGGAGGCTCGCCGACGAAGCATTGCCTGGCTCCGCACATCTCTGGCAGAGCGCACCTACTCTACTTCGGGAGGTCGAGCAGGGCGGCTAGACACACGAGTCGGGGTGGGACTGAGGGGCGTGGAGGAAACTTGTGGATGCGGGGAACCAGCCGAGAATATGGCGGCGGTGGCTTGCCGACAGGCATCGACACTCGAGGTGGGCAGTTAGCTCACGTCCGGGAGACGTGTGCGGCGATGTTGACCGTGCGTGATCCTTCCGTCCAGAGGAAGAAGAGAGAGCAGGGGATGATAGGTGGCGTGGCCAGGAGAAGAGAGAGCAAGGAATCAGCAATTGCGTGCGTGCTCGTTTCAAGCAGCGGCGGCACATTCGCAAGAAGAAACCAAGCCAGGTGAAGAGGACGAGCGGATGATGTGTAGTAGTTGAGGATAAGGTTGGGCCTCTTGGGCTAGCTGGGGTAAGAGGAACACACTTTTTTTATTAAAGCCCTTTTTTGGTATATGATTTTTAGGAAAAGAAGAGAAAAAAGTTTCTCCAAAGTCTGAAAGACTCCACAAAATTTAATTATTTAAAAACTATGTGAGCACTTTGTGTAGGTAGACGAGGTGTCAATTCTCCCGACTTGAGGCTCACCTACATATTGCATCTGAGTACATATAGTGGATTAAGTGTGCCTGTTGTGTATGCAAATAGTGCATAAACTTATGCAGGAAAAATCATTTTGACAAATGGTTAGCAGCAAGTTTGTTAAAACAATGACATGTACTCCATCCGTTCTAAAATAGTTATTTGAATTTGTTGTAGAGTCGTATGTATCTCTATATACTAAAACGCGTCTAGATATATGTGAATTTAGACAAATCCAACTAACTTATTTCAAGTCAGAGGGACTATTTATTTAAGTTTCCTGCCAACGTTGCACATGTCTCTAACCTACTTCAAGCACGACTTAGCAGGCTTTACATTACACTAATGTTCTCATGATGTCGTCTTTGTCTCAATCACTAAGTTTGTTGTTTTTTGACGATATGATGAGAGATTTGCAAGTTGAGCCGAGCGAGGGGAAGATATCAAGCAGTCTGGCGGGTTGGTTGAGCTTGAGCAGGGCCAACCTGGCCAAGTCGCTGGCGCCCGTGCCCATTGCGACCTACTACGATGTGGTGGCCGCGCTCATCTCACCCTGTTCGGGCTCGATTGAATTACCCGGCAAAGCACGAGAGGAAAACTCTGCTACGACTCCTATATAGGAACTCTGCTCGGGTCGCTTGTATAAATAAAAACGTCTCGAATTCCTTGATCAACAGATCTCGAGCTTGATGCTGTCGCGGTCGTCTCACCGTTTTGCTGACCGGAACTCTATGTTCATGCTGCTCGCGTAGGTGCTCCACATATCTCTTTTGATTATTTAGGTGGATGCGTGCTTGCGGGGCTAACGGGAGATCGCACTAGGGAGAGGAGGAGGCCGGTGCCCTACCGGCGAGGATGGAAGCAAGGGAAGGCGGCGCGACATGAGGCGGCGGCTGGATTGGAGGTTGTCGCTGGTAGTGGTGATTCACCGCATGGGGCCATAGTTGTTTCCTCAACTTGTGAACTGCTTGTGCGTATGCCAGCTATCTGTTGCTGCTGCTTTATCTCTGAAGTCTGAACATCTGTGGCCTCTCGCATCGATTCGTAAATCTGATCTGTTTTGATTGCACTGCTACTGCAAGGTGGATCTTGATCTGGACGATCTGGACCTGGAGTCCTGTAGGCGCCACCCTAGGGTGAGCTATGTTTGCTACGGAGGCTCACCTTTGTTGTACCTCTACACTGGCGGGGGCCTTGCAACAAAGAGTATTTAGTTTGGGAGAGATGGAGTGGCTAGCTTCTGTTGTTTCATGGCATATTTGGTGTACAAAATACATGGGATCCCCCATATTGGTGTTTGAGATGTTTTCTACCAAGTTGCAAGCATAGAATTTTCATAACATTAAGGTTAGAGGAAAATTCAAAATAATCACGTTGACTGAATCGTAGATGATATCTTTACAATTAAATTGATTGCGGTAGATTCGTCGCACACAACTTTTGTTCCAATATTTTTTGGATGGTTGTTTCCTTGATTGTTCGAAGATATTACGAGGCATGTTACTATCCCTGCATGTAGCCGCACCGATCCAGCAGATAGACTCGCCCGACAAGGCGAAGTTCATGGCGATGGTTCATCCACCCCGTCATGGTGAGCTGCCACACACTAACTTCCTCCAAAGAGGAGGGAACCACCGCACCTAGAGCATACCGTTGGCTAATCCAGGGGTTGAGGTAGTCAAGGTAATCGGTAGTGGAGGAAGCCTAGGGGCTCGAATGTTAAGCGGCGGCGGCCAGACAGCCCGTGATGGACCGAAGTAGGGTCAGGCAGTGGCTATGGCAAGATAGAGTTCCTAGAGTGAGGAAGTACGCCGAGATACAAATCAAACATGAGGAGATTGAGGGGTAGAACAAGGTGGACCGTAGCAACGTATGGGTATTCAGCTAGTTTAAATATGATTCCAACTCCCCTTGAACCAATCCATCAATACCTACTTAATCCTAAGAGGAATTAATTTTTGGAACCACAGAATTTCTTCTGTGATTTATTTCCTAAAACTAGGGCTTTGTCACTAGAAATCCTTTATAAATCTATGGAAATTGATAAATAGTGAAACCACTTTTAGTGGACTCATTTTATTAAATGGTCATTTTTATACAATGGTACCATATATAATCTGGCCTTGGTCTAAAACCGCTCTCCTAAGTAGTTTCTAGACTTTAAATCCTATTAAAATCTGTACAACTGCTTACACGTCATTTACCAATCTCATCAAGTTAATCTTCCGGCACCCTACTGTTTTATAGCATGTGATTAACTTTTGGTGCTATATTGTGTGGATACTCGTATGCCATGTCTTGATTGTGGCATTGTTTGTATGCATGTATGCTCGATGACGGCGATAGTTGCGATTGCGTGACGCTAAGAAGGAGGAAACCTCTTATTATTATTGTTATCATTTGATTTTCTAAGAAGTCCAGGGAAATATATTGCCAAATTGCTGATGACGGGGAAATCAACTTCTTAGTCATAAGCCTTGTCCTATTGATTTTACTTATGCATGTTTTACCTGTGGTTTATGAAACTGCATTGTTTTAATATATGATGAGCTATATCTGGTAGTGGCTTAGCTCGTCCAAACCATTACACATTTGTACTACTAAGTACACCCCTTGATGAAATCTACTCGTCCTTACTATGGTAGATGGTGTAATACTCCATACCCCTTTGGACCCCGATTTAGCCGAAGTAAAGCTATAGGATGGGAAGACCTCATAAAAGTCTTACAAAATGTTTTATGATAAAACCTTGGTGAGTTTTGACCTACCAAGAGAAGTTCAGGAAAGGAAAAAGGTTTTGTATTACACAGTGCTAAAGAAAAGATGGAGGGAAAAGGTTTACGAAAATGCACCCGGTTCTTTGCAGTTTTGCTAGAACAATTAACCCGTGCAACCACATTACTCTGGAATGGGACAGGGCTGGACTTATTGTTTGCTACTCTGGCGTGGGAATTCTCATCACTACGTATAAGGGAACATCTCCCTCTAATTCCGGTCTTCCTTTATAGAAAGGGTCAACTATTAGATAGTCACCTGGAGGAAGCAGGATCACCCATGTGAGCGACCAGGCGATACTATGAGCTTCTCATTGAAAGTGCTCACTCTTGAGGAGTCCGAATGTACTCTGATTGGTCCATGCATCCCCGACATCCTGGTGTTGAGAGGAACAACTCATAGGGTAGGGCCTACGCTAGAGTGGCATCCGGAGAGGCTTGATCGATTACTCGGCCCACAATCAGTGAGGATCATGGCAGGGCACTCGGTTGGTGTGGGTAAAGTGTACAACCTCTGTAGAGTGTAAATCTATTTGAATAGCCATGTCCATGGTCATAGACGGTTGGGAAGGTTACTATAGATCGGTGCTGGTTTGATTTCAAAAATGATTTCGGAAAAGCAAAAGCTTTTTGAAATGTTTTGATCATGGGATGGTCGGAAAGGATGGATGCTTTGACCATGGGATAGTCAGAAAGAAAGGAAAGGAGTTGGTCATGGGATAACCGGAAGGAGGAACTAAAGGGTGACCCAATCCTAGCATTTTTTCAAATCTTTTCAAAAAGGTTTCCAAATTGATTTACAAAAGTTTTCAACAAAGATATGTAGATGCTATATCTACAAGAGAAACTATCTTATAAAAGAACCTCTCTTGGAACTCCTATTACCACAGCCATATTGCATATTCTTGTGATTAATGTTTCTCTTAAGGTTGTTTGCGATTACATTCAAAGTACTCACTCGCATTCTTGTTGGCTATTAACTTGGTCAGATTTCAAAAAGAAGGTGATGTTGATGACTATGCGAGTTAGGATGTTCTTCCAGTCAGTTGCATGTAGGTTAAGGCATGGCTCGGCTGACGACATTCCACTGATGATGATTGAGCCATAAGGGAAAAAGGTATGACATGTATATGCTTAAGTAATGGATGTTTACTTTGATACTTGTCGGTTATGTGCCACAACTAACTGATCTTAAAATCGTGTTGTATGCATAACAGAGATTGTCGGAGGATTAACCCGGGGGGCTCATAGCAGCCCCTCCCCTCCGCCTAGCTCGCCGGTGGAGCCCCCACCACTCCCCTGGAGCTTGATGGTGGCGCTCCCTCCCCTCCCTTGTAGCTCGGCTGGAGGCAGCCCCGCCCCCTTGCGTGTTGTAGGCTGACGTAGAGCATGACATGGCCTCTCCAGCGGTACGTGTTCCAGGTGGAATTGAGGATGACTGGTAGAAGGTGCTACCAATGACCGAGGGTGGCTACTCAAGGCGGCCGGACTTGCTACCGGCGGTGCCCGAAGGTGCTACCAACCACGAGGGTTGCACTTTCGGGATTTTTTGCAATGCTGGGGATAGGCTACACACATTTTTTTGTTTTGCTACAAGTGTTCTGTGTGTTCACTATAATATTGTAAAGTTTTGCTTCAAGATGTCTGGCAAAGTAGGTTTGACTATGGTAGAATTTTTTTTGCTACGAAGTCCTGGTGATATCTTCGGCGAAGTGGATTTTTGCTACGTTCTATATTTTTTTTGGTACACATGTTTCGTGTTTTTCTACAATAATGCAGAGTTTTTGCTACAAGGTCTTAGGCGATGTCTCTAGTTGAAAGTCTCCGACGAGATCAATTTTGCTGCATTAGAACATTTTTTTGCTACATAGTCTTTATGAGATCACGAGGACGCCTAGAAATGCCCTTGAAAGAATATGTGAGAAAAAATGAATTGGCTAAATTAGAAGTATATGTATGAACTAGTTTGGAAAAAATAACCATACTAGACTAAATAGGAAGTAATCTGGATGTCCTTACTATCATTACAAGTATAAATGTGGTATTATGAGTGGGTGCATCGAGGGGCTTGCGATCTAATCTTTTTAGATATACTTATGTTCGCCATGAGTAGAATAAAATGCGACGATGTATGTTCGCCATGAGTAGAATAAAATGTGATGATGATGAAAAAGGGGAGAAGTTGCAACACAGATTGTTTGGTGGAGCATTTGTTTCTCTAGTGCAATACACATATTTTTTTAAAGTATGTATTCGACTAAACTTGGCTTTGGATGTATGGATTTTTTGGTTTCTACTAACCACCTAGGAAACAATGTTCTTGATTAAACATGCATGCGAGTGCCAAACCGAGTCAACCGACATCAGACGATAGGGAAGGGTAGACTAAAACCAATCTAGGTTCCTTCCCCTGGTTGGTTTCATCAACTAGCACACGGTATGTTCTGCCTTCAGTAGGCGTGGGTCTTGGAGACTGGGCGGATCACGACCTCTCGTAGAAAGGAGGGTTCTAGTTCATTATTTACACTCTTTTCGGTGTATTTTTTAGAATATTGAGGCGACGGTAACGTCCAGAAATCAGAATAAGGCGGTCTCCATCATATCCTCGCTCTGCTAGTACGTCTAGCAGCAGCGAGCGTGGAGTCGTGTGTCTAGCGGATCTCTTGAGATCTGATCATTTTTCATATTTATCAGTGTGATTTGAGGTTAATTTTTACAATTTACAGTTGTCATCTTCGGTGATTACTGCTGCTCTGATCTGCGGGTGACTAGTCCTTTGAGGGATTAGCACACGACAAATGTTGTGGGGACTTTCTTAGCAGCATTTTTCTTGCTTTTTATGCAAAGAGGTTAATTTGAACCAAGAACTTTCGGGACACAAGTGGAGATGCTCTGCCAAAATCTGCTCTGCCAACATCTATTCATCATAATAATAATAATAATAATAAACAAAGAAACGTTTCATTGGTCCAACATTTTTTAGACGGTTTTACCCCTGTATCCCTAAGCTTAGCTACGAAATTTTACGTTATTTTGCCACCGCTGAGACGTATAGGTTCGGTGTTTCCACAAAAAAGAGAAAAGTCCCTATCGTGGACAATCCCCGGGCTCCAATAAATGCGAGCTCCCTGCCTAGATGCACGTCCCGCGTGGCCGCTATGGTCGCGAGGCGTGACCAACACGGGCTGGAGCTCCTGCTCATGTGGCTATAGAGGAGGAAGCAAATGGGGGCAGAGGAGGCTTGGTGAGTGCCGCCGCCCGAGGCTTCCCCCTACTCCCAGGCCGCCTGCCAGCGCCACCACACTCGGCTACGAACTCTAGCACCGTCGACACGGCTTTTATACTCGCTGAACATACTCTGCGCCTTTGGCCAGGCTTCGCCAGCTCGCCCAACGATGTACTCTTATTCTGCCATCTCTCCCTTCCCCGTCTCTCTGATTTCTTCCTCATTTTCATGTTTGTAGCATCCCGGTAAAACCACTACTAGAAAATCGCGTGTTGTTTTTATTTTGTACAGCATCATGACCACATTGCATGTAAGCATCGTCATGTCATCATGCATGATATGCCTAAAACTATTTTCTAAAAGTCTATCTTTGTTTTTCTAAATATCTCCTGTCTTAATTTCAAATCAAAACTCTGATGTTTTCTAGGTCTTTTATTTGTGTAAAAACTATCTATAAAATCCTCTCTAAAAATAAAAAAAAATAAAAATAAGAACCTTCTTAGGTGAGGCAGCCAGCCGGACCTAAATATCCAGCTAGCCAGCCTACTACCCCATATATGAAACCCTAACCTACCCCGAGCCCAACCCCCGCACCTCCTAGCCGCCGCCGCCACCACACCTGCCACTACATGTGTAGTGCACACGAGCAGGCAACGCTCGCAACTCACAGCCGCGCGACACGCACGGACACGTGCTCGCCCCCACCTCCTTAGCCCTACCTACCGCAATCCCCGCGGCCTCGATCTCCCTTGGATCCATTCGCCCGCAAGCCACCCGACCCCGCTCCTTCTCTCCCCTTCGCCCCGCACGCCAGGAGCCCATCGCCAGCTTCGATCCTTGACGCCGCAGCGAAGCTCCGCCGCTGCCAGATGCCGCCGCCTTCCTCCTCTCGTCAGCGTCACTCTGCGTCGCCCCGCGAGCATCGCCAGCGAGCCCCGCGTGTGGCCTCGATGTTCCTCTCCCCGCGGCCCTCCTCCCCGCCTCCGGCACCAGGTCGCGTCCGCGCGCCTCTCGTCGAGCCGAGCCGGCCGCAACTCCACCGTCACCTTGCCGCGTCGCCTCTGCTTCCAGGCGCCGCCTCTCGTCGACCCGCCGCTGGTGCCCGCTCTCCCCGCCAGCAAGTCGCTGCCCCGCCCAGAGCTGCTCCGGGAGCGCCCGCTCCTCCACCAACAGCACCTCGCAGCGTCGCCCTGGCCCTGCTCTCTAGCCACCGTCGCTGCACGTCTCCCTCACCTCTGTGTCATCCCGCCGCCCTCTATCGCCGCCAGGAACCCTATCACGTGCCCACCTCCGGTCTTCCTTGCCCGTGACAAGCTCCATCGTCGCCCCTGTGATCTTGATCTTCTCAGGGCCTCCTCCGTCGATGCCTTCCTAGCCCCGCCTCCATGCTCGCTTCAAGGGACAACTCTACCTCGCCGGTTCGGCCCCTGCGACTTCGCTGCTCGAGCCTGTCCGAGGGTGCCCCCGTGTGGCCTCTCTGCCGACACGCGTGTATATCATGTGATTGTGTGTCTTTGTGGGATCCTAAATGATGGTTTGTCCTTTGATCTGTTAAATGTTTTGGGCAGGCATGACGCGCCCTCGCAGCTATCTTGACCCATCTCGACAAGATATCAATGAAGCCATATAATCACGATGGAATAAGATGCGTCAAGATCTTCTCGTCGACCGACACAAATGCCTTAAGAGAATTAACACAATACAAATGGATGCCATATCGGTGCTGGTTCCAAGTGCCCCACAGGCGGCGAAGTCCAAGACCGATCCGATGCCACACCCCGTGGTTTTCTACATGGACCGCCACGATCCACTTATGGGTTCCAAAGACCGAGCCTCGGCATGCAAAGGTCTTCTCCCCGGAATGCCATGATCTCCTACACGGATCCGAAGACCCTGAACCCCGGAGTCCGAAGATCGAGACCGATCCCGGATCCGAAGACCATTCCGTCAAACCCCAAGACCCTTAGATCCAAACCCCAATGTCCGTTATCCCTATTTTATAAATGCTATATATACTTGTTGCATATTAAATCTATTCATGCTTGCATCCATCGAATCATGTGGGTTGGGGACACATTGTCGATTCCCCTCCTAATTAAATATGGAGACCATATATGCGGGCTATTTTAGGCTTATATTGGCTCTATTTAAATTTGTGTAGCGAACAGATGCCATGTTTTGCGTAGTTAAGACAACATTTAAATTGCGGGGCATCGATACAACATAAACCATCTAGTTAATTGTCGGGACCCCGGTTCCGCTTAATATTGACTACTTGCATCGCATCTTTGCCATGACATGCATCATATCATGAACATGCTAGATCTTCTGCCGTAGTATTAAATAGTACAGCCGGTGTTTGTTTTAGTGCTTTCCTTCTTCATGGATTAGGCCGTTGAGTGGATGCGAGTATCGACAATTTTTTGGCTATTGTATCTCCAGTAGTGTTTCCCAGACGAGCATTCTTCCCCTTTCTACCTATTTTTATTTTATAGTCTCTACTTTCTCTTGATGATCTATTGTTGTCCGTGTTGTGATGCTTTAGTTTCCGTGCACCAATTATATTTTCTGTAGCCTCTATATTGCCTTGGACACATTCTATTGCCTGTTGTTTGATAGACAGTCGGCCTTGCAAGTCGTAGTTGCTTGCTTAGGTGTTGCTTTGCATTGTTGTCGTTCCATTGTTGATGGAAGGTTGGCTCATGCTTAATTGTGGAGATGCTTAATGGTGGAGATGATCATGACTTTAATTACAACTAGATATTAAAATGTTGAGAATAGAAATAATTAATGCAGAGGCACCGATGGGCAATAGCTAATATTTGGTTCTTCCACGCTCACTTTTGTCCCGTAGGCCCCGAGTACTTGATACTTGTTCCATGACTATCGCACTATCCGCATGTGGGATCATGAATCCCCTTAGCGAGAGCTTGATTCATTTCCTATTTCTTGGGGCCACGAACTAGTTTAGGGTTTTATTACTATCATGTACTTATGCCATGCTTTACCGCTTTATTTACGATTGTGCATGGAGCACCTGTATTGTTTAGGACCAACCGTGCCACGTTTATGCTGTATTGACAAGCCCAGTCACACTTTCGGGTTTCCAGTCGTTTACAGCCATCGCCACACACCCTGGGTCCGTCGCGGAGCCGGCCGACTTCATAATGGGTAGCTTATTGGGGGTGGCCCCCTGAAATGTTTTATGAATCATGTGATTGCTTTGTCGAGAAAGCCTCGTTGGGTTTTTCTTTGGTTTTTCCGAGGTTGATCATGCGTGTGTTGCTATTTGTACACCCCTGCAGGGTAAATCTTTCTGAAAGCTGTGTCCGCGGTTATGGACGACTTGGAGCACAGCATATCGATCATAGACAACTATAACTAAAGTAGTGTTGTGAATTTGACTTAATATATGTGAGTAGTAATCAGCTTCACTACAAGGAATGGATAATAAAAGTGCCAACAACTGGTGGAATTGGGGTGTATCAAGTCATGTTATACCTGCCTAGTAGGTATTGCAACTACAACGGAACGGTTAACTAAAACTGTCAACTACTTATGCTATCAGGATGACTCAAGCTATCTGAATTTGACTAGTAAGTGTTGTAACTATAATGGAATGAATAAAATTTCCAACTATGTGATTTTCCTCGGTATGACTTCTTCGTTTGGTCTCGAAGGGGAATTCCAGGATAGGTATGTTTTGTGTTAGCATCAGGATGGATCCGAATAGGTCTTTCTTATCCCTCTCGGATAGCTGCTAGATTTACCTAGTCTCTATAGGTTGTTTAGTGCATGCTGTGCTGCCGCTTCAGACCACCATACCTATGTAGGCGAGAGCCGCAGAATTCTAGCATTGCCGTGTACTGGCCTCAATACTGACCGCTCTCTTTTTCTTTTGCCCTTCGTCGGCACCCCTTTAGTTTTAGCAGGTTTAACTTCGACGTCGTTAGCAGGGTTACCCTTCTGGCTTGGCCTGGGCAGCGTTATGGACGCCATTGATTATTCTTCAAGGCTCTTAGCCCAATTTGCTTCTTATCCGTACTTGGATGCTGTATCGATTTCAAGGTGATTTGGATCTTTTCTCTGTATATTTGTATTCTTGACTCATGGAGTCGTTGTTGTATATATGTTATGTGCGTTCCATCGTGGACTATTGTGTAATGATATTACTTTGTTTTCCACCCGCACGCAAGTGCCTGGTCGGCATCTTTGAATCATTTCTATGCGGGTTTGGCGGGAATCGCTAAAACTTGCATAGGGCCGTTTCAAGGGTTTTACAAAGTGGTATCAGAGCTCAGTAGTTGCGATACCCCACTGGTCCAGCATGTAGGAAAACCTAGCTAACGGACGTTGTAGAGTGTCAAAACTATTTTGAAAAATCGGTTAGATAGATCTGATTAGGTCTGCTTTTACTCCTTACCTCTGTGCTATTCTCCACTTACCTTTGCGTGTTTTGAATCGTCTCTCTTACCTTTTGTTCGAGTCCATGTTTTCTCGTGGTTGGGTTTCTGTCGTACCTTTAGGGTTTCGCTTCCTTTCTTTTATATCGGTGGAGCTACAATCATCTAATCTGCATCTCGTTTGTGGTACCCTTCGTCCAATATTTTTGGTCCTTCAACTCTTTATCTGTATGTGCCCTTGACGGATATCCGAAACATTGAAAAACATCATGAGAAGGATGAGCATTGGTGAATTTGGAGTATACCTTGAGCATGTGTTGTTCATTCCAATGGAACCATCGCGGAACCTAATCATTGTGTCTTTTCATATGATTTTCTTTGTATCTTCCGGTGGTTTCCAACATGACGACATCATCTGCGCCAGATCTGATGAAGAGTCTACATCACTCCTTTGTTTTCCAAACATTGCTTGTGAAGATATTTAGTCTGAATTCTGAGAGTGGTTGCATAATTCTTCTATTCATGTACAGAGTAATGCTTTGAGAGCGGGATGGAGTAATGACCATACCACTACTCTTATCATTCGCTTTTGTACATTGAATGGTGGATCAATGCTATTTTACTCCTCTCCCAGAAGTTAGAGATGGCATTATCTGTCGAGACCTCTACCATCGTCTTTTGTTTCTCCGGAGTGTCCTCTCGATGAACGTGAGCAAGAATCTTTGTTAGTGGTGTCGCGAGGATCTACACGAAGAGAGAAGATCCAAACCATCAGCCTTCTTCCCTGTACCATGAGGCGGATCTCGAGGGCGAGATCCCTTGGTAGTGGTGTCGAATTGTAACACCCCGGTAAAACCACTACTAGAAAATCGCATGTTGTTTTTATTTTGTATAGCATCATGACCACATGCTCATATCATCATGCCACATTTCATTTGAGCATCGTCATGTCATCATGCATGATTTTCCTAAAACTATTTTCTAAAAGCCTATCTTTGTTTTCTAAATATCCCCTGTCTTAATTTCAAATCAAAACTTCGATCTTTTCTAGGTCTTTTATTTGTCTAAAAACTATCTATAAAATCCTCTCTAAAAATAAAACAAATAAAAATAAAAACCTTTTTAGGGGAGGCAGCCGGCTAGGCCTAAAGGCCTAGCCGGCTAGCCTACTACCCCATATATGAAACCCTAACCTACCACGAGCCCAACCCCCGCACCTCCTAGCCGCTGCCACCACACCTGCCACTGCGCGCGTAGCGCACGGGAGCAAGCAACGCTGGCAACTCGCAGCCGCACGACACGCACGAACACGTGCTCGGCCCCACCTCCTCAGCCCCACCTACCACAATCCCCGTGACCTCGATCTCCCTTGGATCCATTCGCCCGCAAGCCAACCGACCCCGCTCCTTCTCTCCCCTTTGGCCTGCACGACAGGAGCATGTCGCCAGGTTCGATCCTCGACGCCGCAGCAAAGCTCCGCCGCTGCCAGACGCCGCCGACGCCTTCCTCCACTCGTCGGCCTCCCTCTGCGTCGTCCTACGAGCATCTCCAGCGACCCCCGCGAGGGGCCTCGATGTTCCTCTCCCCGCGGCCCTACTCCCCGCCTTAGGCAGCAGGTCGCGTCCGCGCACCTCTCGTCGAGCGGAGCCGGCTGCCGCTCCACCGTCACCTTGCCGCGTCGCCTCTGCTTCCAGGCGGCCCCTCTCGTTGACCCACCGCTGGTGCCCGCTCTCCCTGCCAGCAAGTCGCGGCCCCGCCCAGAGCTCCTCCGCGTGCGCCCTCTCCTCCACCAACAACACCTGAAAGCGTCGCCCTGGCCCTGCTCTCTGGCCACCGTCGCTGCACGTCTCCCTCACATCTATGTCATCCTTTCGCCCTCTATCGCTGCCAGGAACCCCGTCGCACGCCTACCTCCGTTCTTCCTCGCCCGCGACAAGCTCCATCGCCGCCCCTACGGTCTTGATCTCAGGGCCTCCTCTGTCGATACCTTCCTGGTCCTGCCTCCATGCTCGCTTCATGGGACAACTCTGCCTCGCCGGTTCGGCTGTTGCGGCTTCGCTGCTCGAGCATGTCCGAGGGTGCCGCCTTGTGGCCTCTCTGCTGACACGCGTGTATATCCTGTGCTTGTGTGTTTCAGTGGGCTCCTAAATGATGGTTTGTCCTTTGATTTGTGAAAAGTTTTGGGCAGGCGTGACACGCCCTCCCAGCTATCTTGACCCATCTCGACATGATATCAACGAAGCCATATACTCACGATGGAATAAGATGCGTCAAGATTTTCTCGTCGACCGATACCGATGCCTTAAGAGAATGAACACGGTACAAATGGATGCCATATCGGTGCTGATTCCAAGTGCCCCACAGGCGGCGAAGTCCAAGACCAATCTAATGCCGCACCCCGTGGTCTTCTACATGGACCGCCACGATCCACTTCCGGGATCCGAAGACCGAGCCTCGGCACGCCAAGGTCTTCTCCTCGGAATGCCATGACCTCCTACACGGATCCAAAGACCCTGAACCCCGTAGTCCGAAGATCGAGACCGATCCCGGATCTGAAGACCATTCTGTCAAACCCCAAGACCCTCAGATCTGAACCCTAATGTGTGACCCCGATACGTTATCCCTATTTTATAATTGTTATATATACTTGTTGCATATTAAATCTATTCATGCTTGCATCCATCGAATCATGTGGGTTGGGGACACATTGTCGATTCACCTCCTAATTAAATATGGAGACCATATATGCGGGCTATTTTAGGCTTATATTGGCTCTATTTAAATTTTTGTAGCGAACAGATGCCATGTTTTGCCTTGTTAAGACAACATTTAAATTTTGAGGCATCTATACAACATAAACCATCTAGTTAATTGTCGGGACCCCGGTTCCACTTAATATTGACTACTTGCATCGCATCTTTGCCATGGCATGCATCATATCATGAACATGCTGGATCTTCTATCGTAATATTAAATAGTGCACCCGGTGTGTGTTTTAGTGCTTTGCTTCTTCACGGATTAGGCCGTTGAGTGGATGCAAGTATCGACAATTTTTTGGCTATTGTATCTCTAGTAGGGTTTCCCAGACGAGCATTCTCCCCCTTTCTACCCATTTTTCTTTTATAGTCTTTACTTCCTCCTGATGATCTATTGATGTCTGTGTTGCGATGCTTTAGTTTCCGTGCACCAATTATATTTTCTGTAGCCTCTATATTGCCTTGTACATATCCTATTGCCTGTTGTTTGATAGACAGTCGGCCTTGTGAGTCGTAGTTGCTTGCTTAGGTGTTGCTTTGCGTTGTTGTCGTTCCATCGTTGATGGAAGGTTGACACATGCTTAATTGTGGAGATGCTTAATGGTGGAGATGATCATGACTTTAATTACAACTAGATATTAAAATGCTGAGAATAGACATAATTAATGCAGATGCACTGGTGGGCAATAGCTAATATTTGGTTCTTCCACGCTCACTTGTGTCCCATAGGCCCCGAGTACTTGATACTTATTCCTTGACTATCGCACTATTTGCATGTGGGACCATGAATCCCCTTGGCCAGAGCTTGATTCATTTCTTATTTCTTGGGGCCACAAACTAGTTTGGGGTTTTATTACTATCATGTACTTATGCCATGCTTTACCGCTTTATTTTCGATTGTGCGTGGAGCACCTGTACTGTTTAGGAAAAACCGTGCCACATTTATGTTGTATCGATAAGTCCAGTCACACTTTCGGGTTCCCAGTCATTTATAGCCGTCGCCACACACCCTGGGTCCGTCGCGGAGCCGACCGACTTCATAACGGGTAGCTATTGGGGGTGGCCCCCTGAAATATTTTATGAATCCTGTGATTGCTTTGTCGAGAAATCCTCGTTTGGTTTTTATTTGGTTTTTCCGAGGTTGATCATGCGTGTGTTGCTATTTGTGCACCTCTGCAGGGTAAATCTTTCTGAAAGCCGTGTCTGCGGTTATG
This sequence comes from Avena eriantha, assembly GCA_910589775.1. Lineage (NCBI taxonomy): Eukaryota > Viridiplantae > Streptophyta > Magnoliopsida > Poales > Poaceae > Avena > Avena eriantha. The sequence continues at coordinate 21,146 of CAJUXJ010000626.1, read as the reverse complement.
GACAACTTGGAGCACAGTATCTCGATCATAGACAACTATAACTAAAGTAGTGTTGTGAATTTGACTTAATATATGTGAGTAGTAATCAACTTCACTACAATGGAATGGATACTAAAAGTGCCAACAACTGGTGGAATTGGGGTGTATCAAGTCATGTTATACCTGCCTAGTAAGTATTGCAACTACAACGGAACGGTTAACTGAAACTTCCAACTACTTATGCTATCAGGATGACTCAAGCTATCTGAATTTGACTAGTAAGTGTTGTAACTATAATGGAATGAATAAAATTGCCAACTCTGTGAGTTTCCTTGGTATGGCTTCTTCGTTTGGTCTCGAAGGGGAATTCCAGGATGGGTATGTTTGGTGTTAGCATCAGGATCGATCCGAATAGGTCTTTCTTATCCCTCTTTGATAGCCGCTAGCTTTACCGAGTCTCTATAGGTTGTTTATTGCATGCTGCGCTGCCGCTTCAGTCCACCATACCTATGTAGGTGAGAGCCGCCGAATTCTATCCTCGCTGTGTACTATCCTCAGAACTGACCGCTCTCTTTTTTTTTGCCCTTCGTCGGCACCCCTTTGTTTTAGCAGCTTTAAGTTCGACATCGTTAGCAGGGTTACCCTTCCGGCTTGGCCTGGGCAGGGTTATGGACGCCATTGATTATTCTTCAGGGCTCTTAGCCCAATTTGCTTCTTATCTGTACCCGGATGCTGTATCGATTTCAAGGTGATTTGGATCTTTGTTCTGTATATCTATATTCTTTACTCATGGAGTCGTTGTTGTATATATATATTCTGTGGGTTCCATCGTGGACTATTGTGTAATGATATTACTTTGTTTTCCACCCGCACGGAAGTGCCTGGTGGGCATCTTTGAATCGTTTCTATGCGGGTTTGGCGGGAATCGCTAAAACTTGCATAGGGCCGATTCGAGGGTGTTACAATGTTGCTGTTTTGTTTTCATTTTCATGGATGGATCATTCATTTTCTTGCTGTTCCATTTTCGTCAATGGAGAAAGGGGATTCAGATTTGTGAGGATGGCATCAGGGTCGGTTCATGAATGGGACGAGTATTTCCATGGATGTTAATCGAGGTGGGATGGTATTTTTTCTCTTACCTAGGTTGATGAGGATATCCCTGCAGTTACACCTACCCCAATTGATATTGATGATGTTCCAACTAATGAAAAGAAAGATCAATCCAATGAGATAAGGATTGGACCAATTACAAGAGCTCGTGCTAAGCTACTAGAACAACAGGTGAACTTGTTTCTTAATGAACCTGGAGTTTTAATTAATGAGAATTTTATACTACCTAAGTCTTTGAATTATTGCATGATTAGGTACTTAGGAGAAGAAGGCGTAGCACGGAGCGAGGAGGTAATGGAACAAGGTGTGTTGATCAATGAAGAATGCACGAGGGAGGAGAGGGAGGAAGCGCAAGGAGCTATCCAAGATGAAGATTAACAAGAGCTGGAAGTTCTCTGTCACGGCAGAGAAAAGCCCCAGTGCCTGCCGTGGCACAGAAACAGAGTCTTTTTCTGCCACGGCAGGCTGCCGCGACAGAGAAATAGACCCAATCTATGCCACGGCAGAACCCTAAGCCGAACCCAATTTTGGGTCGGTTTGTATCTTAGTTAGGTGGGACCAAGTCGTCCCAAGCTGAGGATGCGCCAGCCCTCATATAAACCTCCGTAGCCGTCACAAGTTAGGGTTTAGACCACGTTAAAATATTTTGGAGTTGTTTCTTTCATAGAACCTCTGGAATTACCCTGTGTTCGAATCTGCCAACTATAATTGAGTGTGATCTGTTGTTCCATTGGGAATTAGTAGATTGCATACTACCGTTCGTGGTCACGGCTGCGTGCGCAAGAGTCTGGTGTTGTGAATATCCTACAAGGTTCGAGATCTGTTGCGCTGGCATCAGGGATCGAGCGGGAGAGATCATAGCTACGCACTAGTCATCTATCATCCACCATCATCATCGCCATCCGCTTACTGAGAAGATCGGGCCACCCCATATCATCTTGGTATTAGATTTCCTCGTTTCCTCGGTACGCAATCCACAATCCATCCATAGATTAGAGAGTGTTTTTCATCCTATACAGAAAACGCCCCACAAAAAGAGTTGACATAGCCTAGATTACATCGTATTCGAGTAATAGTTGCTGGTCGAGTTCCTCTATTAGATTAGATCTAGATCTGTTCTTCGTAGATATGTTTTCTAGTTGTTCTAGTTGTTTTCCACCATCTTTTTCCGCTACCATCAAGTCAGATCCGATCCAAGTAAAGAGTCCTAGTTGTGTACTACTTGGCGAGTCGGAATAAAAAAATCGGCTCGCTGCCTCACGCCTGACCACAGACAGGTCTATGCTCCAGCGTGAAAAAAAATTTGGACGGTCGCCTTACCACAGACAGGTCTGCCCTCGTACGAGAATTTTTTGTGTCTGCCGACCTCCTCCTACGGCAGGATTTTAGGCCGTTTTTCTGCCGTGGCAGAGACCAATTCTCAGGTCAAATTTTTTTCTTTTTTGTTTATTTTTTTACTGAGTCCACATAGCGTACCTATCCTTGTGAGCCTTAGTAAGCCTTTCTTTGTGTCTAAAACTATCCTACGAGACTAGCGTGCTTAGTGCTCTGCGGGCTACTCAGTTAGCAATCTTGTGCCTGTTTTGTTGAGACATTGCTAGCGTCTCTCCTTGTGCATTGCAACACGAGCATTCCTCCGACATACCTTGCTTTTTTGAGCTTATTTTCATAGTTGCAATTGCCCCATTTATCTCCACCGTGTGTGTTTCCGTGGGTCTATGTCATACGATCAGCACTAGGACTTGTTTGCGGTGTAGATAGGATACCATACCTATAGCTCCACCATAAATAACCTGTGTGCCCTGTGATCGTTCTCTATACCATTGATATTCACTTCATCACTTCAGTACATCAGTCTTTGATTATGTTTGGTAGAGCATCTCTATTCACTTTGGAACGGTAAGATCTTCTTTCTTATCAGTTGTGAGTGAGTTGTGAGAGTTTCCACCATACTAATTTTGATTTTTGCACTAACTTACTAATCATGTCTTTGAGTGATGATGAAATTGTGTCACAGAAAAAGTAGGTGGAGGAGCTTATTACTTGGAGAGAGTCTGTTGATAGAAATATCACCGACATACAAGATGCTATGGAGAATAATACTGGAGCCATCAATAATATTCAGACGCAGCTGACTGCTATGAATGTCAACTTTGCCACCTTGCAGCGTTCCATTGAGGCAATTTAGGCAACACTCCAGCTCGGACTGGCAAAACATGATGATGGGTTTGAGGACTTTGATGAGGGGAGTGCGGTTGATGCTGCTCCACATCGTGGCAGGGGACGTGCAAATCCCCCTGCACCTGCGGCTGCTCCTCTATATGGCCGTGGGTATGCTCCTCTTGGACGTGCCCAGCGTGCTTACAATCCAGCTGATGATAGTTTGGGCAAGCCCAAGGTCTCAATTCCTTCGTTCAATGGCTCGCTTGATCCCGAGGATTATATTACTTGGGAGTTGAAGATTGAAAAGCTCTGGCGTTTATTTGATTACCCAAAAGACAAGAAGGTCAAACTTGCTGCATCAGAATTTGATGGTTACGCTTTGCGTTGGTGGGAAGCTATTGTGCAGAATAGACGGAACGACAATGAACTTCCTGTGAGGGATTGGCGTGAGATGAAGGACATCATGGCAGATCGTTTTGTTCCCTCCAATTATTTGCGTTCTGTGTTTGACAAGCTCACACAGTTGAGGCAAGGCACAATGACAGTTGATGCGTACTACATGGAGATGGATATGCTTATGTAGTGTGCTAATGTTCGTGAATCACGAGAGATGACGATGCAACGTTTTCTCAACATTTTGAAGCTTCAAATCAAGAGTATTGTGCGTTATCACAAGTATGAGACAATGAACGAGCTTTTGCACCATGCTAGAGAGGCCGAGTCCCAGCTGGCTGAAGAGGCAAAGTCACGTCCTCGATTTCCATCTTCTAGCAGATTTTCGGCCAGATCTACACCTCCCACTGTCATGCCACCAGCTGTTGTTCCGTTTACCCCATCGGCCAAACCAGCAAGTACACCTTCGTTTGGTTCTAATACTCGGAAACCCGCTGCTCCTGCTGCTAGTTCGGGTTCCAACATGTCTACTGCACGTACTCGTGATGTGGTGTGCCATACTTGTGGAGGCAGAGGTCACTACAAGAAGGATTGTCCAAACAGCAAGGTTATGTTTGTTAGTGAACAAGGTGAAGTATAAAGTGGAGATGATGCTTCTGATGATGATATTGATGACGGCGAGGTTGGTGCTGATGCATATGCTGAGCGTGCACCAACTATCGTCGTGTCTTCACGTGTACTTAGTGTGCAATCGGTTGAGGAATCCCATCGTTGCAACTTGTTCCAAACAAAAGCTCTAGTTGGACCAAATAAAGCTTGCAAGGTCATTATTGATGGAGGTAGCTGCAGAAATCTTGCAAGTAAGGAATTATGTGCCAAACTGAATTTGACATACTTACCTCATCCCAAGCCATACTACATACAATGTTTGAGAAACAATGTTAGGTGAAGGTAAATCATATGGTACGAGTGAACTTTCAGATAGGGCCCTACAAATATTCTATTGATTTTGATGTGGTTCCTATGACTGTTTGTCACCTACTATTGGGTCGTCCATGGCTCTATGATCGCCATGTGCAACACAATGGCCGAGCCAATACATATCACTTGGAATTCAAAGGAAAGAAGATTACTATGCAGCCAATGACACCACAAGAAATTGTGAATGATTCTCGCCAGAAGATAGAGGTGAACCTGAAGGAAGATACTACCACTCGGCGAGATTGCGTGACAACTTTTCCTGATGTAATTGAGCCTAAATTGAGTGATATAACAAAAAGTGAGAGAGTGCCCGGTTTATTAATATTAGCCACTAAGATATGAGAGAATTTCGTGAGGATCCTACAGCCATGCCACTTGTGCTCATGTATAAGGGCGAGGTATTGGTTTCTAACGACATGACCCCTATTTCTCTTGGTGTCTCTTCTGTTCTGCAGGACTTTGGAGATGTGTTTCCAGAAGATGTACCCGCAGGCTTACCTCCATTGCGTGGTATAGAACATCAAGTGGACTTGATTCCTGGCACCACACTTCCCAACCGTGCACCCTACAGGACTAATCCCGAAGAAACTAAGGAAATTCAGAAGCAAGTACAAGCGTTGCTGGATAAAGGGTACATTCGTGTTTCTCTTAGCCCTTGTGCTATTCCTGTTATTTTAGTTCCTAAGAAAGATGGTACATGGCGCATGTGTGTTGACTGTAGAGCGATTAATAACATCACTATTTGATATCGTCATCCTATTCCACGCTTAGAGGATATGCTAGATGAATTGAGTGGTGCTGCTGTTTTCTCTAAAATTGACTTGCGTAGTTGTTATCATCAAATTAGGATGAAAGAAGGGGATGAATGGAAAACTGCTTTCAAAACTAAATTCGGCTTGTATGAGTGGTTAGTCATGCTGTTTGGTCTTACTAATGCACCTAGTACTTTCATGCGTTTGATGAATCATGTTTTGAGAGAGTTTATTGGTCGTTTTGTGGTTGTTTACTTTGATGATATACTCATATACAGCCACACTGAATCTGAACATTGCACTCATATTAGACAAGTTTTGCAAGTGTTACGTGATAATAAACTATATGCTAATCTTGAGAAGTGTACATTTGCAAAAGATAAGGTCATATTCCTAGGATTTGTTGTTTCTAAGCATGGAGTAGAGGTAGATCAATCTAAAATTGAATCAATTCAGAATTGGCCTACTCCAATGAATGTAAGTCAAGTGCGTAGTTTTCATGGTCTCGATGGTTTCTATAGGCGCTTTGTGAAAGATTTTAGCACCATTGCTGCACCATTAAATGATTTGACAAAGAAATGTGTTCCTTTTTATGGGGCGCAGCCCAAGACATTGCTTTTGATACATTGAAACATTTCCTTACTTCTGCACCATTGCTTGCACTACCTGATTTTTCGAAGCAATTTGAAGTTGAATGTGATGCTAGTGGTATAGGCATAGGTGGCGTTTTGATGCAAGAGGGTCGACCTATAGCTTATTTTTCTGAGAAATTGACTGGTGCTCGTTTGAATTATTCAATCTATGATAAAGAATTGTATGCACTTGTGAGAGTACTTGAAGTTTGGCAACATTATTTGTGGCCAAAGGAATTCATTATACATTCTGATCATTAAGCATTGAAATACTTGAAAGCTCAATCAAACTTGCATAGACGATTAGCTAAATGGGTTGAGTTCATTGAATCTTTTCCTTACATCATTAATTATAAGAAGGGAAAAGAGAATGTTGTTGCTGATGCTCTATCTAGGAAGAACATGCTATTAACCAATCTTGATGTTAAAATTCCTGGATTAGAAGCTATTTGTGCACTTTATGCAACTGACCATGATTTTGCTGAACCATATCATTTATGTGCTCTTCGAAACGCATGGGATAAGTATCATATACATGATGGATATTTGTTTCGAGCTAACAAACTATGTATTCCATAATCGTCGTTGCGTTTGTTCTTAGTGCAGGAATCACATGCTGGTGGTTTGATGGGTCATTTTGGGCGTGAGAAGACATTGTTCATGCTTGCTGATCATTTTTATTGGCCCAAGATGAGGCGTGATGTGTACATATTTGTGAGCAGATGCATTACTTGCCACAAGTCGAAATGCAAGCTGAAGCCTCACAGTTTGTATACACCTCTCTCTGCACCTACTACTCCATGGGAAGACATTAGTATGGATTTTGTGCTAGGTCTACCTAAAAATCAGAGAGGTCATGATTCTATATTTGTGGTAGTGGATAGGTTCTCTAAGATGGCTCATTTTATTGCCTGCCACAAAAGCGACGATGCATCGCATGTTGCTAACCTGTTTTTCAGGGACATCGTGAGATTACATGGAGTACCAAAGACGATTGGTTCTGACCGTGATGTGAAGTTCATGAGCTACTTTTGGAAGACCTTATGGGGGAAGCTAGGAACAAAGTTGCTGTTCAGTACTACATGTCACCCCCAAACAGATGGTCAAACGGAGGTGGTGAATAGAACATTGTCACAGCTGCTAAGGACCATGATTAAAAAGAATCTGCGGGAGTGGGAAGAGTGTTTGCCACATGTTGAGTTCGCTTACAACAGGGTTGTGCATTCAACTACTCAGCTTTGTCCTTTTGAGGTGGTGTATGGCTTCAAGCCATTGACGCCACTTGATATGTTGCCTCTGCCATTACATGAGAGAGTTGATATGGAGGCATCAAAACGTGCTGATTATGTGAAGAAAATACATGAGAAGACTCGAGAGGCTATTGAGAAGAAAGGCAAGAACATTGCTGCTGCAAGGAATCAAGCAAGAAAAGAAGTGTTATTCGAGCCTGGAGATATGGTTTGGGTGCATCTCCGCAAGGACAGATTTTCCACTACTTCGCAAGTCCAAGTTGAAGCCACGTGGTGCTGGTCCTTACAAAGGGCTAGCCAAAATTAATGATAATGCCTACTCAGTTGATATACCTATTGAGGAATTTGGTGGTGCTAGTAATAGCTTCAACGTTGCTGATTTATCACCATATGCTAGAGAAGACCTTGGAGCGTCGATGTCGACGCCTTTTGAAGGGGGAGGAGATGATGAGGACATCCCTGCAGTTACACCTACCCCAATTGCTATTGATGATGTTCCAACTAATGCAAAGAAAGATCAATCCAATGAGATAAGGATTGGACCAATTACAAGAGCTCGTGCTAAGCTACTAGAACAACAGGTGAACTTGTTTCTTAATGAACCTGGAGTTTTAATTAATGAGAATTTTATACTACCTAAGTCTTTGAATTATTGCATGATTAGGTACTTAGGAGAAGAAGGCGTAGAACGGAGCGAGGAGGTAATGGAAAACGTCTTTTGATCAATGAAGAATGCGCGAGGGAGGAGAGGGAGGAAGCGCAAGGAGCTATCCAAGACGAAGATCAACAAGAGCTAGAAGTTCTCTGCCACGGCAGGCTGCCGTGGCACAGAAACAGAGTCTTTTTCTGCCACGGCAGGCTGCCACGGCAGAGAAACAGACCCAATCTCTGCCACGGCAGAACCCTGAGCCGAACCCAATTTTGGGTCGGTTTGTATCTTAGTTAGGTGGGACCAAGTCGTCCCAAGTTGAGGATGCCCCAGCCCTCATATAAACCTCCGTAGCCATCACAAGTTAGGGTTTAGACCACATTAAAATATTTTGGAGTTGTTTCTTTCATATAACCTCTGGAATTCCCTTGTGTTCGAATCTGCCAACTATAATTGAGTGTGATATGTTGTTCCATTGGGAATTAGTAGATTGCATACTACCGTTCGTGGTCACAGCTGCGTGCGCAAGAGTGTGGTGTTGTGAATATCCTACAAGGTTCGAGAACTGTTGCGCTGGCATCAGGGATCGAGCGGGAGAGATCATAGCTACGCACTAGTTATCTATGATCCACCATCATCATCGCCATCCGCTTACTGAGAAGATCGGGCCACCCCATATCATAGGTATGTTGTTTTGTGGTTTGATCTGATTTTTTTGCATACGCCTGAGTCTATGGTCTACAACTTTGTTCATTAATCCAATTTTTTGTTTGCATCAACGCTTGGTTCATTGTTCCCATTTTTTACAGACGTTTGTAGTTCGCTGAACTGTTTGCTCATAGATCTATGGTTCAGGAGTGAGATTAGCACACGACTGAACATTGGCAGATAATGTTTGGTCAGTCTTGTGAGTTGGATCGAGCTCTACAAGATAATATCTGTTGGAGTATGTTATGGCTAGATATATTTGGTAGTTTAAGTTTGTAATCCAATTCTATCTCTAGTAGTCTTCTTGCCTCCCAAGTCTTCTAGTACTATATAAACAACCTAAGGGCTCACTGAATATTACGCAGTTAGGCCTAACTTAGTCTTACACAAATAAGCACAACTTAGTCTTTACACACATAAGCGTAACTAATGATAAAGATAAAGACAAATGGTTCATCGGATCTGCTAGTATGAGCACTAGGTCCCTGGAGCTAGTGGTATCGTCGGAACGAACCAGAATGCTGTGTTTGGCCGTCTTTCATTCCCCTTCAAATAGTACGGCCCCACTGATGAGCCAATTATAGGCCCCTTCCCCCTGACGTGGATTCGGCTCTAGGTCGGATCTGGAGTGTCAACATGATAGGCGCGTGAGTGTGCAGCAAACACACAGTCTGCTATCAACACTGGAAGTGCCGGCACCTCAGCAACAACACCAGCATGTTCTTCCTGGACTACGGCAGCAGCCTCAGCAGGTATTTTGTCAGCTTCACCAGCAGCACCATTAGAAAGTATTTCGTCAGCTTCACTAGCAGCAGCATCACCAAGTATTTCGTCAGCTTCACCAAGAGCAGCAGCAGCTAGTTCTTCATCAGCTCCACCACCACCAACACCACCACTACCACTAGCAGCAGCAGCAGTAGCATCAGGGGCTAGGGCTGCCTGAGCAATTACAGGTTCAACAGCTCCAGGGGCTCCAACAAAGAAAGGGTAGTTGATCCCAAGAAACACAGATTGTCCGTTCAGATTGTTGACTCTGCTCCAGACTTGCTCTACTGGGTCTTCGGATGGGCATGCGGACCTCGAGAGAACGTGACACCGCAGCGATGGGTATGAAGAAAGTTGTGTCCCCATATGTTCTATTGTATCACCAACGATGTTTAGTGCTCCCCTGATATGAATCCACAAGAGTTCATCATGATGTTCCGTGTTGTCTCCGAGAGGTGCCAGGAACAAGCGCCGTGTCCCAAGTTCAGCATCTGCTACTGCATCTTCGATGACCGGAGCTGGAATTACGCGCGGGGTTGCGTGGGTACCTGCCTGTTACTAACAGTCAGTAAGCAGAATTTTGAATTGGATTTTACATGCTATATGACACCATGACTCACCCCAAATCGACGGCCCACAAACACGCACGTCACCGCTAGGTTCAGTGACCGCATAAATGCGTTGCGGTCTGTACGAAGAGTAGCCGTAGGTGAAGACGGCGTCGACATACTTCTCCGGCCACAGGAAGTCGTCGCGCGAGACTGTCCATTCCTTGTCTCCTGGGCATCTAATGAATGCGATTGCCTTGTCGAACACCACTAAGAGGTCGTACTCCCAGTTCTTCCACGCCCCCTCCCGCAATCTATGTGGGAGCTGTACCTTCACGAGCACAAGTTCTGCCATGTTGAACCTGTAAGCAAATTCGGAAATGTGCGGCGGCCACCCACTATTGAATGCAGTAATGCCGACACCCTTCAGAGATGGCACTGCAGGTCTCTTTGATCTGTAGCAATTTTTTAGAGTTCAAGTACTCCCATCCAAGGATAAAAGGACCAGCCACTCGCCGTTGCCACCCACCCAGTTCTGATCATCTCTCATTTCCGTCTCTTCTTCTTCCTTGATATTCACAACTACTGATTCCGACCACTTATCCAGTAGCATCAGTTTTGCATGAATATTCTGCAGAGTTTGTTGTCACTTGGTACAATCACCTAGCATGGATTCCATTGCAAATACAATTTGACAACTGGACCTTTAGATTAAAGTACACAAAAAATTGCCTAAATACGAATGTCTCCTCAGATATCACCTAAATTGTGCATGTGTCACTACGAGGATACTCAATATATGGAGTAAGAGCAGAGACCCCCAGAACAAACTCCTGACGATGATCATAATTAAACAGCTCGGGGCATAATAGCCTTAAATCGTCTAATCTGTTTTTTTATTTTAGGAAACAGAATATAACCTAGCAGGCATTCCATTGCAAAATCGAAATTGACAACTCGTCTATCACCTAAAGTAAGACTGTGTCACTATGAAAATACCAGAATATCAGGTACGAGAAGAGCTTCCACTGTACAGAATAGTCTTAAATGGTTCGATTTGTTCAAACCGTGATGCACACAACACGTTCGACGAAAGGAACATAGGATTCCGATGAGAGTTCAGCACATATGAATCAATGATATGACTGAACGAATAAGCTAGATACTGGAACTTACGTGGCCATCGCGGTCGTCTGGCCATTTGCTGTTATCGGGGTAAAGAAGGCCTGGCGTGCCGAACGGTTGTTCGTCCATGTTCCGCATCATCACGCGGTAGCCAGGGATGCAGCGAGCGAGGCGGCAGGCGGAGATGATGTCCAACTCTGAGGCGATCCTGTGCACGTTCACGGCGCTAATGTTCGGCCATCCCCAATCCTCCCGGTAGCGGTCGCCCTGGCCATTCGCATCGTCGTCGCATGCCTTTTGCTTCAGCCTGCTGCTACCCCAAGCTCTACCCATAGCGGCAAATGGAGTCTGGAATCCGGTAGATTAATGGAGGCGTTGTGATAAGGAGGCTGATGGATTCGTTAGGGGGTCGAATGAGGGATGGGGGTAGTTGTTCGAGTGAGGAGTGAATCTGCAAGGAACCGCGGCCACCGCCGGTTCTCGTCCGCATGGAAGAAAAGAAGGGGGGCATAATTATTGAGGGCGGGCACCGGAACCGTCTAGAGGAAGTCGAAAAATAAATCGTAAAAGGGAAATGTGCAGCACGCCTGTTAGTGAGTAAAGGTCGGCATGCGTAAACGTGCCTACGTTTGAATTGATTCCACCGCATGCAAGTGGCGCAGAACAAATTTTAGGAAGTGCTAGCGTCGACGTGTAAAACCGCCGTTTTTTGCCACCTTCACCCTACTACGAACGTTCGTGCACCATTCCAGATATTGGTAAGGGCGGTTCGAATCTTTCACTTCTCCGTCTCATTTCCTCCTCCACGGCCTCATCGTCTTTCTCCTCCACGGCCTCATCAGGTTCCTCCACCACCGCATCACCCTCTTCCTCGGTATCCTTTCCCTCTTGCCTGTAGTCATGGACGCTCCGGACGTCCGAAATGACGGCAGGCAAGAAACTGCGCACTTCGACATCGAAGTACATGGCGCGAAGAAGATCGATGTCGTCTACACCACTGACCCTCGGACGGTGAGGAACACTCTGAATAATTTCACGAGTTGGCTGCAGTTCGAAGAAAACAGGTTCGTAGGTCTCGACCTCGAGTACAGCCGCGATTGCCGTAGGATCGCCATGGTGTAACTCTCCAAGAAGGGGCACGTCCTCATATACCAGCCTTTTTGCGAGAAGGGGGCTGACGGGATCTGGTAGACTTTGCTGTCTTTTTGTTCCTGAACCGTCTGTTTGCAAAAGTTATTGCTATATTATTTGTCTGAATTCATTTTCATGCAGGTGGGGCAAAAGCATTAGGGATCTGTTTCATGACTTTCTCGTGAACCAGCACAAAACATTTACCAGTGTTGATATCACGAATGACAGTAAACTGCTTGAAAGCCTGACTGTCAAAATTAAAATCCCAAAGGAGTGCAGAGTGGACATCCAGGATATTCACTGGATCCCAGGGACGAAGGGTGGCAAGACTGGGATGGCCGCTCTTGCCTCCGAACTCATAGACCCGTGGTACGCTGACATGGAGGACAGATTGCCGAGATGTTCGTGGAGGCGTTTAGGGCACAATTACTAGGAGGATAAGCCACTTTCTGAACCTAATCTGAAGTACGCTGCATTGGACGGGTATGTTAGCCACGAGCTGTACCGCCAGATTGTAAAATCTCGTTCCAGGCATCGCATCATTGAACCACCACCAAGGCAGGTTGTTTGTCCCAGATGCCGGATCGTAGATGAATCTAAAAACCGGGGAAGCGACCGAAGGCATCCTGGGATCGGTTGCCTTCTCCAACAGGCTGGGATGTAGACTATTGGTGCATGATTGTTGTGTTTATGAAAATATGTTATTTCATAAGTACACTATGTGAGAAATTACGAACTGTTGTGTATTACCTTTTTCTAACTATAATCTGGTTTATGACTGTATCCTTCTCTATAATCTGTGTTTGGTTATGACTTATGACTGTATCACACCTTATGCATGTCAGTCCTAGATTCTACCGCATGCAAATGGCACAGACAGAATTTGTAAGAATGAATATTGAGCATACAAAAGGGGGAATGTAATTCATACAGGTTAAGTAGCTAATAGCACAGGGATCATACGAGCTTGGTTCTTACACACAGAATGCTTAGAAAATACAGGCGAGATAAAATATAGGCGAGATAAAACTAGGAACGAAATGCGAAACTAGTAGTGGTAAACAGCACACTCACCCACCCGCTAGATCCTGTTGAGCATCTCGTAGCAGACATACGCGTCCATGGCTGCGTACTTCATCACATCGTAATCCAGGTGCCTCCACTCCCATCGCTCGTGCAGGTGCTTCGGGTACTCGATTTTCATGCCGGCGTACTCGCGGTCGATGATGTCGGAAGAGAGTCTAGCCATGCCGGCTTTCCCCGTACCACCATCCGGGTACCTCCACAAACATTGGAGATCGACTTAATTGACGACATGAATGAGGAGATCCCGTTCTAGCTTCGGAGTGTCGTTCTTGGTGTCGACGATGGCGAAGTAGATCTGCCTCCTGTGTAGGAACTCGCGAAGCTCCGGGCATACAGATTTGGCCCTACATACGTGATATAGTAGGCAGTGGTTGTGCATGGATAGCTGCAAAAGCGCCGTCCTCTTCCTATCTCTGGTATACTCGAGGTCAAGGCCGACGATCTTGTACCTATCCATCGGATCTTGTAGCCACCGCTCATACATTGCGATGACCTTGGCCACCTCCGCTGACGCATTTGTGTGGACGACCATCAGCTTGGTGGTGCCATGGGCGGTGACGGTGTACTCGTCGGTGTAGTCGCTCCCGTCGCCGAACACGCCGTACTCTGCGTCCATGGCAGCAGCTAATGCGGCGGCGGTGGCCTAGTTTCGGTAGCGGTGGCTGGGACTGGGCATGGAGGTGGAGTGATCTGTTGTGATGGTATGTCCAAGCGGAGGCGATGCCTGCGGCAGCGTCGATGGTTCTTGCGGTGGCGGCACCGGCGGAAGTAATGAGTTGGGGATTTTTGCACAGCGATGTGCTGACGAGACAGAAGGCGATGCTTAAATTCCGTTTACCAATATTCTGGTCATACCCCTGTGAAGCAAGTTTGACCGAGCGAGCACCGATGGTTTCCAAACCGAGCGATTAAATTCGGCGTCCGTCCCGGTAGGCGATGGGACGGGTGTGCGACGTGGCTTTGGCGTGGCAGAGACCGGTCACGTAGACCACCGTCCCGTTGCCGATCCGCACCGGGTGCGCGGTGCTGACACGACGTAACGTGACAGGACAGAAGGAAGTGTACAGTTATTATTAATTCCTAACAAGTTTAAGAAGTGTAAGCATAGACATGCACCTAGCATCCCTGCACCCCGGGGCAGCCGCCCGGCCGATCAGGCCTGCCGATTGCGCAAAGCTTGTCCCGAATTTGCCAAAATGAAGCTCGTTTGCCCATGCTTCTATAAGTTTCTCTGTAGCCAACTTGTGTAAGCATGCACGATCAAGCAAATTTGCAACACACGTGTCAGTGGAAAAGCATTAGGTTTAAACACGTCACATAGTTTAGGGATTTAGAATAGCTACATTGTGGAGCTCTAGGCAAATTGCATGGTAAAGCCAAATTCAGCTTTTTGTCAGATTTAGCTATAGCAACATTGTGTCTCGTTTGTCCTCACTTTTGCCCTCCCGATATTCCGAAGCCCTCACATGCGCTCGGAGGGGGGTGCCGCCTGGTCAAAGGCTTGGCCGTTACATGCGCCATGATGCCTAAAGTGGCCTTTTTAAAGATTGCCTTTTCCCCTCTCTCTCTAACAGTTGTGGTTTTTTGCCCAAAAAGGTAGGGAATCTAGAGCAGCTTCTCTCTTCATTCATTGTTCCTTTTGCGATCGTTTTACCCCAATCTGGTAGCAAATCTAGAGCAGCAAAACAAACCAGCACCATAAAAATATTCAGTAAACAGAGCAGATGTAGATAAAGCAGCTAATATAGGTTATATAGTACGATACTTAACGAGGTTCGACAATTAGGCTGCTAAGCAGTAGCAGCAGCGGACTGCTTCAATATAGACAAGACAAAAGAAGCTGCTTTACAGCAGCAACAGCTGATCAGTGGCCCCTCATGGCCTCTGCCAAGAGGGCATCTGCCTTGTCCCTCTGGCGCCTCCTCCCTTCTTGCTACCTAGCCCCTTGACCTTGGGCACCTTGGGTCTGATTGGGGGCATGCGACCCTCCTCGATAGCCACCTTCTGGAGGTTGCGGAGGTGAAGACCGAGCGCCTGGTGCTTGGCCTTGAAGCCGTGGACGCTCACGGACTCGCCGCGGGTCCTCACGTCCTTGGCATGCTTCACGAGGGAGTTGAAGTCCGTGCCGCGGAGCCTCCTGGTGGGGCAGAAGGGGCACCTGTACACGTCGTCGGCGAAGAAGTTGTTGTACTGACCAGACTTTAGCCTCCTCAGCACATGACGAGTCTTGGTGTCCTGCGACTCGTCGTCGCTGCGGAGGTCGCTGATATATCCTCCTGTTGGAAAAAAACAGAAGAGTGAAATAAGGACATCATTGAGATACTTTGATTATCGGGATTGATTTTTTGCATAAATTAACCGACTGAGATCTCCCGATTATTACCCAAATCTCAAACCAAATCGAATACTGATCCCAACTACGAACAGGGGGATTCATCGAAAATCGAGATCTAACACAATAGGATTAGCTACTGTAAAAAATATGAACAGCCGAGCCCTAAAACATACGATCTAGCATCCAACGATGGGAACGGGGGAAGAACAAGGGAAGGGGAGAAAACCCTGGTTACCTCAAACCACGGGCCTTATGTAGACAACCTCCTCGTAGGGGTTCCAGCCGAGCGGGATCTGTCCGAGACCGGCGGGGGCCTCCTCGCCAGAGGCTACGGTGGATGCAGGGATGGGGACGGGGGGCTCCTCGCCGGCTGCATTGGAGGCGCCGATGGCCACCGCGCCGATCTTCTCCATCGCCGGCGTGGTTGGGGCTTTGTTGGGCGTTTGCAGAAGGTGATGGGATAGTGGAAACGGTTGAGTGAGCGAGTGCGTGATGAGTGGGAGTGGGAGTGGGGAGGCCTCTATTAAAGGAGAAGGGAAGCGGCATTTTGTTGCACTACCGTGCACCGCGTAGGCTAATGCACCGTGCACAGCCACACATGTCCGCTACCGCCCCGTGCACCACACACACGTACCGTGAGTCACGTTTTTTCCCTCGTGTCTAACAATGGCGATTCAGTTGTACTCAGTTTTGCCCACCAACCGTTGATCCTCTGTGATCTAGCGGACAGGATAACCCTTATATCTGTCGGGGGCACCCCTCTATCCATGCAAAATAACGAGTATTCCACCGGAAATTTAACAACATAAACAGATGAACTTGAATATATTTTGAAGGGTACGAAAATAGAAATCCACATAGTTTAAAGGTCTAGATACGGTAAGAAAACTAAATATTATTAGTGGCCGGGCGAACACAGTGACGGGGTTGGTCGGCTAGGAGTTGCTGATTCCTAAGTAAGGGGACACTAGCTCGTTCTTGACATACTCCCTCGGGAACTTGCCATAAGCAGCGCGCTTAGCCTTGGTCGCCGACTTGTGTTTACTAGCCAGGCTTTTACCGATGCCAACCGCATGCGGAATCAAGCTGGCAATCCTCGGGTTGACTCCTTTCTTACAGAAAGGGCACCTGAGCTCCCCAAGTTGAGTGCGGAAAGGGATTATCCTGATCTTGAGCTTCTTCATGACATGGCGGCTCTTGCTGTCCCTGGTCTCCTTGTCAGAGTCCATCTCACTTGAATACACATGTAATGTATGGAATACAAACCGAAATGAGCAAAATAATAAATATATATTCCTTCCACCATTACAAGTTACTTTGGATGCAATAACATGTCTATACAGGTTCAGCAGTTCATTACGGCCGTCTCCCCAGCTCGCTCCTAAATTAATGTGGTTTGTGTTCTTGGTAACTTATTAATTAATTAATAATGTGGATTCATTCAGAACAGACTAGATCTCTCCATGTACCGGTTCGTACGTTGCATCTAATCATTAGGACTAGATTTTTTTATGATGCCTAGATAAATTAAGCTCGAGCAGAAAATATGAAACATGTATAAATAGATGTACCTCGGGGTACACGAGCAGAGCGTGTTTGTCAAACTCCATGCCCTCATCGGTGCCTCCGAAGTCGTCAGCACCGGCGTGCACATGGTCCACCAAGGGGTTGAACTGCACGTCCTCCTTGGCCTGTGATGCGTGATGCTCCTCTAGATCTGCCGCGTGAAGCACCACCCCGGTGGCGATGCCCGGACACTCACCCCATGCACTGGTTTCATGGAGAAGGTGCGTGCAAGAACGTTCAAGATTGTGGTGTTTTGCTGGATAGGGAAGAGAGAGTAGTGGATGGATGCGAATGGAGGACCCGATAGGCTAGGTTTTTAATGTGGGGACGTTTAGGCCTCCTTGAGGGCCCCGGTTGACAGCTCTTCCGGCTGCGGCTGCCGCGTGGAAGGTTCGTGTGGTGGGGGCCTGATGGAAGTGAGAGTGCAGGCGCGCTGCGTAGTAAAAATGGTATAGCCGGTGGTCCGTGGATGACCAGTTGCCGTGTAGTAGACTTGTAGCCTTTGCAGACTAGATTAAACATGACATGACCACTCGACCACTTTTTCCATGGATGACATCGTGTTCCTTCTTATATAAGTCTCATTGAGGGAGACGTCTGTGCTGTCTCGCGCTGTCCTGTGAAGGATACGACGTGTGCAACGAGCCTCGTTGGATCACACAGGATCAACGGTTGGTGCGCACGTTCCTCGTGACAGCTGTGACAACCAATCAGGGCGTAGCAGACAGAGTGGGCACAAGTTTGTGCTTCTACGAGAGAGAGAGAGAGAGAGAGAGAGAGAGAGAGAGAGAGAGAGAGAGAGAGAGAGAGAGAGAGAGAGAGAGAGAGGATGTTTGTTCTTATACTAAAACCACAAACAAACATGGATCAACCACTAGAGTCATTTCATGTGTGTTCTTATACTAAAACCAACATTGATCCACTAGTGGTCATTGCGTGTGTGTTGTTTCCACAAACCACTTATGGATCCATTACAGTCATTGCATGTGTGTTATTTCCACAAACCACACATGGATCAACCACTAGAGTCATTGCATGTGTGTTATTTCCACAAACCACACATGGATCAACCAGTGGTCATTGCATGTGTTCTTTTCCACAAACCACAAATGGATCCACCAGTGGTCATTGCATGTGTGTTCTTTCCACAAACCACATATGGATCAACCAGAGACATTGCATGTGCGTTCTTTCCACAAACCACACATGGATCAACCACTAGCGCCATTGCATGTTTGTTCTTATACTAAAACCACAAACCAGCACTAGAGTCATTGCATGTGTGTTCTTTTCCACAAACCACACATGGATCCACTAGACTCATTGCATGTGTGTTCTTTTCCACAAACAACTTATGGATCAACTAGTGGTCATTGCATGTGTGTTCTTTTCACAAACCACATGTGGACCCACTAGAGTCATTGCCTGTAACACCCTCGAATCGGCCCTATGCAAGTTTTAGCCCTTTCCACCAAACCCGCATAGAAACGATTCAAGGACGCCCACTATGCACTTTCGTGCGGGTGGAATACGAAGTAATACCATTACACAACAGTCCTTGATGGGACCCATAGAACAGATATATATACAACACGACTCCATGAGTCAAGAATACATATATACAATACAAAGATCCAAATCACCTTGAAATCGATACAGCGTTCGAGTAGGGACAAGATGCAAATGGGGCTAAGAGCCCTGAAGAATAACAATGCCGTCCATAACCCTGCCCAGGCCAAGCCGGAAGGGTAACCCTGCTGACGACGTCGATCTCAAACCTGCTAAAACAAAAGGGGTGCCGACAAAGGGCAAAGGAAAAAGAGGAGCGTCAGTACTGAGGCCAGTACATGGCGAGGCTAGAATTCGGCGGTCCTCGCCTACACAGGTATGGTGGACTAAAGCGGCAGCGCAGCATGCACTAAACAACCTATAGATACTCGATACATCTGTCGGCTATTAGAGAGGGGTAAGAAAGACCTATTCGAATCCAACCTGATACTAACACCAATCATACCTATCCTGGTATTCCCCCTCGAGACCAAACGAGGAAGTCAAACCAAGGAACTCACACAGTTGGCAGTTTTATTCATTCCATTATAGTTGAAGCACTTACTAGTCAGATATAGGTAGCATGAGTCATCCTGATAGCATAAGTAGTGGGCAGTTTTAGTTAACAATTCAGTTGTAGTTGTAGTACTTATTAGTCAGATACAATTAGCATGTGACGTTCCAACCCCAGCAGTTGTTGGCACTTTTATCTCATTCCATTGGAGTTGCGATACTTACTAGGCAGGTATAACATGACATGATACACCCCAGTTCCACCAGTTGTTGGCACTTTTATTATCCATTCCATTGTAGTGAAACTAATTACTAGTCACATATTAAGTCAAATTTATAGCACTACTTTAGTTATGCTATCAGAAAGATTTACCCTGCAGGGGTGCACAAATAGCAACACACACACGATCAACCTCAGAAAAATCAAATCAAAACCAAACGAGGCTTTCACGACAAAGCAATCACAGGATTCATAAAATATTTCAGGGGGCCACCCCATTAAGCTACCCGCAACGAAGTTGGTCGGCTCGGAGACGGACCCAAGGTTTGCGTCAATGGTTATAAACGACTGGGAACCCGAAAGTGTGACTGGGCTTGTCGATACCGCGAAAACACTTCGCATCCAAAAAAGTACAGGTGCTCCACGCACAATCGTAAATAAAGCAGTAAAGCATGTCATAAGTACATGATAGTAATAAAGCCCCAAACTAGTTTGTGGCCCCAAGAAATAAGAAATGAATCAAGCTCTAGCTAAGGGGATTCATAGACTCTCCCGGATGTGGATAGTGCGAATAGTCAAGGAACAGGTATCAAGTACTCGGGGCCTACGGGACACAAGTGGACATGAAAACCAAATAGCATATATTGCCCACCGGTGCCTCTTTCATTAGTTATCCCAGCAATTTAATAGTGGTATTTAAAGTCATGATCCTCTCCACCATTAAGCATCTCCACCATTAAGCATGTGCCAACTTTCCAATAACGGTGGAACAACAACGCCATGAAGCAGCACCTGAGCAAGCAACTACGACTTGCAAGGCCGACCATCTATCAAACAACAGGCAATAGGATGTGTCCAAGGCAATATAGGGCTGCAAGGAATATAAATGGTGCACGGAAACTAAAGCATCACAATACGGATATCAGTTGATCAACAGGAGGAAGTAAAGACTATAAATGCAAAATAGGTAGAAGGGGAAGATGCTCGCCTGGGAAAACATAGCCGAAGGTTCATTATCCGAAGAACTTGTCGATACTCGCCTCCACTCAACGGCCTAATCCGTGAAGAAGCAAAACACTAAAAGAAACACCGGATGCACTATTTAATACTACGGCAGAAGATCCGGCATGATTATGATATGATGCATGGCATGGAAAGATGTGTGCAATTAGGCAATATTAAGCGGAATCGGGGTCCCGACAATTAATAGAAGGTTCAAGTTATTTAGCTACCCGCAATATAAATGTTGTATTGACAAGACAAAACACGGCATCGGTTCGCTACACCAATTAAAATGGAGTCCGGAATAAGATAAAGATATCCCGCAGATGGACTCCATATTTAATTATGAGGTGAATCGGCATAATGCCCCCAAACCACAGACAGGTATGCATGCATGAACAATTTAATATGCGACAGTTGATAATGTCATATTATAAAAATAGGGGCTTAGGGTCACACACATCGGGGGTCGAAGATCTTGGATTTAGAGGGGTTCGGGTTCAGTCTCGGCAAGATCGGTCTTCACAACGGGGCTTCAGGTCTTCAAACATCGGGTCCAGGCAGGAGAACTTGGTGTGTCAGGTTCGGTCTTCGGGGTTTAGCCAATGGCTCCATGTCGACGGTCTTGGAATAAGGTAAGAAGATCTTGGGGTGTGGCCTCAGATTGGTCTTGTCGACGAGATGATTTGT
>CAJUXJ010000625.1:0-126901 GCA_910589775.1 Avena eriantha | reverse complement strand
GATGAAATTACTCTGATGTATACATATGTGGTTTGTGGAAAGAACACACATGCAATGGCATTGGTGGATCCATATGTGGTTCATGAAAAGAACACACATCCAATGACATTGGTTGATCCATATGTGGTTTGTGACAATAACACACATGCAATGCCATTGGTTGATCCATGTGGTTTGTGGAAAAACAGACATGCAATGACTCTGGTGGATCCATATGCGGTTAGTGGAATGAACACACATGCAATGACATTGGTTGATCCATATGTGGGTTGTGAAAATAACACACATGCAATGACTCAAATGGATCCATATGTGGTTCGTCAGAAGAACACACATGCAATGCAATTGGTTGATCCATATGTGGTTTGTGAAAAGAACACACATGCAATTACTCTAGTGGATCCATATGTGGTTTGTCATTACAAGAACACACATGCAATGGCATTGGTGGATCCATATATGGTTCATGAAAAGAACAGACATGCAATGACATTGGTTGATCCATGTGGTTTGTGGAAAAATCAGACATGCAATGACTCTGGTGGATCCATGTGTGATTTGTGGAAAGAACAAACATGCAATGAGTCGGGTGGATCCATGTGTGGTTTGTGAAAAGAACACAGATGCAATGACTCTGGTGGATCCATGTGTGGTTTGTGAAAAGAACACACATGCAATGGCATTGGTTGATTCATATGTGGTTTGCGAAAAGAACACACATGGAATTACTCTGGTGGATACATATGTGGTTTGTGGAAAGAACACACATGCAATGGCATTGGAGGATCCATGTGTGGTTGTGAAAAGAACACACATGCAATGCCATTAGTTGATCCATATGTGGTTTGTGAAAAGAACACAAATGAAATTACTCTGATGTATAAATATGTGGTTTGTGGAAAGAACACACATGCAATGCCATTGGTGGATCCATATGTGTTTCATGAAAAGAACACACATGCAATGACATTGGTTGATTCATATGTGGTTTGTGACAATACACACATGCAATGCCATTGGTTGATCCATGTGGTTTGTGGAAAAAACAGACATGCAATGACTCTGGTGGATCCATATGTGGTTTGTGGAATGAACACACATGCAATGACATTGGTTGATACATATGTGGGTTGTGAAAATAACACACATGCAACGACTCTAATGGATCCATATGTTGGTTTGTGAAAAGAACACACATGCAATGACATTTGTTGATCCATATGTGGTTTGTGAAAAGAACACACAAGCAATTACTCTGGTGGATACATATGTGGTTTGTCATTACAAGAACACACATGCAATGGCATTGGTGGATCCATATATGGTTCATGAAAAGAACAGACAGGCAATGACATTGGTTGATCCATGTAGTTTGTGGAAAAAAGGACATGCAATGACTCTGGTGGATCCATGTGTGGTTTGTGGAAAGAACAGACATGCCAGGACTCTGGTGGATCCATGTGTGGTTTGTGAAAAGAACACACATGCAATGACTCTGGTGGATCCATATGTGGTCTATGAATAGAACAAACATGCAATGACTTTGGTTGATCCATATGTGGTTCATGAAAAGAACACACATGCAATGACATTGGTTGATTCATATGTGGTTTTTCATTACAAGAACACACATGCAATGACTCACGTGGATGCATATGTGGTTTGTGGAAAGAACACACATGCAATGACTCTAGTGGGTCCATATGTGGTTTGAGAAAAGAACACATGTGCAATGACACTTGTGGATCCATATGTGGTTTGTCATTACAAGAACACACATGCAATGACTCTGGTGGATCCATATGTGGTTTGTGGAAAGAACACACATGCAATGACATTGGTTAATCCATATGTGGTTTGTGAAAAGAACACACATGCAATTACTCTAGTGGATCCATATGTGGTTTGTGAAAAGAATAAACATGCAATGACTCTAGTTGATCCATATGTGGTTCATGAAAAGAACATACATGCAATGACATTGGTTGATCCATATGTGGTTTGTCACTACAAGAACACACATGCAATGACATTGGTTGATGCACATGTGGTTTGTCATTACAAGAACACACATGCAATGACTCCGGTGGATCCTTGTGTAGTTTGTGAAAAGAACACACATGCAATGACATTGGTGGATCCATATCTGGTTTTTATTACAAGAACAGACACGCAATGACACTGGTGGATCCATATGTGGTTTGTCATTACAAGAACACACATGCAATGACTCTGGGGGATCCATATGTGGTTTGTGGAAAGAACACACATGCATTGACATTGGTTTATCCATATGTGGGTTCTAGAAAGAACACACATGCAATGACATTGGTGGATCCATGTGGTTTTTCAGAAGAACACACATGTAATGACTCTGTTGGATCCTTGTGTGGTTTGTGGAAAGAACATACTTGCAATGACTCTGGTGGATCCATGTGTGGTTTGTGAAAAGAACACAAATGCAATGACATTGGTTGATCCATATGTGGTTTGTGAAAAGAACACACATGCAATGACTCTAGTAGGTCCATATGTGGTTTGTGGAAAGAACAGTCATGCAATGACATTGGTTGATCCATACGTGGTTTATGAAAAGAACACAAATGCAATTACTCTGGTGGATCCATATGTGGTTTGTGAAAAGAACACACATGCAATGATATTGGTTGATCCTTATTTGGTCTATGCAATGACATTGGTGGATCAAAATGTGGTTCATGAGAAGAACACACATGCAATGACTTTAGTGGATCCATATGTGGTTTGTGAAAAGAACACACATGCAATGACCCTAGTGGATCCATATGTGGTTCATGAAAAGAACACACATGCAATGACATTGGTGGATCCATATGTGGTTTGTGGAAAGAACACACATGCAATGACATTGGTTGATCCATATGTGGGTTGTGAAAAGAACTCACATGCAATCACATTGGTCGATCCATGTGTGGTTTGTGATAATAACACACATGCAATGACTCTAATGGATCCATGTGTGGTTTGTGAAAAGAACACACATGCAATGACATTAGTTGATCCGTATGTGATTTGTGAAAAGAACACAGATGAAATTACTCTGATGTATACATATGTGGTTTGTGGAAAGAACACACATGCAATGGCATTGGTGGATCAAAATGTGGTTCATGAAAAGAACACACATGCAATGACATTGGTTGATCCATATGTGGTTTGTGACAATAACACACATGTAATGCCATTGGTTGGTCCATGTGGTTTGTGGAAAAAACAGACATGCAATGACTCTGCTGGATCCATATATGGTTTGTGGAATGAACACACATGCAATGACATTGGTTGATCCATATGTGGGTTGTGAAAATAACACACATGCAATGACTCTAATGGATCCATATGTGGTTCGTGAAAAGAACACACATGCAATGCAATTGGTTGATCCATATGTGGTTTGTGAAAAGAACACACATGCAATTATTCTAGTGGATCCATATGTGGTTTGTGATAAGAATAAATATGCAATGACTCTGGTTGATCCATATGTGGTTTGTCATTACAAGAATAGACATGCAATGGCATTGGTGGATCCATATATGGTTCATGAAAAGAACAGACATGCAATGACATTGGTTGATCCATGTGGTTTGTGAAAAAACAGACATGCAATGAATCTGGTGGATCCATGTGTGGTTTGTGGAAAGAACAGACATGCCAGGACTCTGGTGGATCCATGTGTGGTTTGTGAAAAGAACACACATGCAATGACTCTGGTGGATCCATGTGTGGTTTGTGAAAAGAACACACATGCAATGACATTGGTTGATTCATATGTGGTTTGCGAAAAGAACACACATGAAATTACTCTGGTGGATACATAGCTGGTTTGTGGAAAGAACACACATGCAATGGCATTGGAGGATCCATGTGTGGTTTGTGAAAAGAACACACATGCAATGACATTAGTTGATCCATATGTGGTTTGTGACAAGAACACAGATGAAATTACTCTGATCTATACATATGTGGTTTGTGGAAAGAACACACATGCAATGGCATTGGTGGATCCATATGTGGTTCATGAAAAGAACGCACATGCAATGACATTGGTTGATCCATATGTGGTTTGTGACAATACACACATGCAATGCCATTGGTTGATCCATGTGGTTTGTGGAAAAAACAGACATGCAATGACTCTGGTGGATCCATATGTCGTTTGTGGAATGAACACACATGCAATGACATTGGTTGATACATATGTGGGTTGTGAAAATAACACACATGCAACGACTCTAATGGATCCATATGTGGTTTGTGAAAAGAACACACATGCAATGACATTGGTTGATCCATATGTGGTTTGTGAAAAGAACACACATGCAATTACTCTGGTGGATAAATATCTGGTTTGTCATTACAAGAACACACATGCAATGGCATTGGTGGATCCATATATGGTTCATGAAAAGAACAGACAGGCAATGACATTGGTTGATCCATGTAGTTTGTGGAAAAAAGGACATGCAATGACTCTGGTGGATCCATGTGTGGTTTGTGGAAAGAACACACATGCAATGACTCTGGTGGATCCATATGTGGTTTGTGAAAAGAACACACATGCAATGACTCTGGTGGATCCATGTGTGGTTTGTGAAAAGAACACACATGCAATGACATTGGTTGATTCATATGTGGTTTGTGAAAAGAACACACATGGAATTACTCTGTGGATACATATGTGGTTTGTGGAAAGAACACACATGCAATGGCATTGGAGGATCCATGTGTGGTTTGTGAAAAGAACACACATGCAATGACTCTAGTGGATCCATATGTGGTTTGTGAAAAGAACATACATGCAATGACTCTAGTGGATCCATATGTGGTTTGTGAAAAGAACAAACATGCAATGAGTCTGGTTGATCCATATGTGGTTCATGAAAAGAACACACATGCAATGACATTGGTTGATCCATATATGGTTTGTCATTACAAGAACACACATGCAATGACTCTGGTGGATCCATATGTAGTTTGTGGAAAGAACACACATGCAATGACTCTAATGGGTCCATATGTGGTTTGTGAAAAGTACACACATGCAATGTCACTTGTGGATCCATATGTGGTTTGTCATTACAAGAACACACATCCAATGACTCTGGTGGATCCATATGTGGTTTGTGGAAAGAACACACATGCAATGGCATTGGTGGATCCATATGTGGTTCATGAAAAGAACGCACATGCAATGACATTGGTTGATCCATATGTGGTTTGTGACAATACACACATGCAATGCCATTGGTTGATCCATGCGGTTTGTGGAAAAAACAGACATGCAATGACTCTGGTGGATCCATATGTCGTTTGTGGAATGAACACACATGCAATGACATTGGTTGATACATATGTGGGTTGTGAAAATAACACACATGCAACGACTCTAATGGATCCATATGTGGTTTGTGAAAAGAACACACATGCAATGACATTGGTTGATCCATATGTGGTTTGTGAAAAGAACACACATGCAATTACTCTGGTGGATACATATCTGGTTTGTCATTACAAGAACACACATGCAATGGCATTGGTGGATCCATATATGGTTCATGAAAAGAACAGACAGGCAATGACATTGGTTGATCCATGTAGTTTGTGGAAAAAAGGACATGCAATGACTTCTGGTGGATCCATGTGTGGTTTGTGGAAAGAACACACATGCAATGACTTTGGTGGATCCATATGTGGTTTGTGAAAAGAACACACATGCAATGACTCTGGTGGATCCATGTGTGGTTTGTGAAAAGAACACACATGCAATGACATTGGTTGATTCATATGTGGTTTGTGAAAAGAACACACATGGAATTACTCTGTGGATACATATGTGGTTTGTGGAAAGAACACACATGCAATGGCATTGGAGGATCCATGTGTGGTTTGTGAAAAGAACACACATGCAATGACTCTAGTGGATCCATATGTGGTTTGTGAAAAGAACATACATGCAATGACTCTAGTGGATCCATATGTGGTTTGTGAAAAGAACAAACATGCAATGACTCTGGTTGATCCATATGTGGTTCATGAAAAGAACACACATGCAATGACATTGGTTGATCCATATATGGTTTGTCATTACAAGAACACACATGCAATGACTCTGGTGGATCCATATGTAGTTTGTGGAAAGAACACACATGCAATGACTCTAATGGGTCCATATGTGGTTTGTGAAAAGTACACACATGCAATGTCACTTGTGGATCCATATGTGGTTTGTCATTACAAGAACACACATCCAATGACTCTGGTAGATCCATATGTGGTTTGTGGAAAGAACACACATGCAATGGCATTCGTTTATACATATGTGGGTTGTGCAAAGAACACACATGCAATGACATTGGTGGATCCATGTGGTTTGTCAGAAGAACACACATGCAATGACTCTGGTGGATCCATGTGTGGTTTGTGGAAAAAATATCCATGCAATGACTCTGGTGGATCCATGTCTGGTTTGGATAAAGAATACAAATTTAATGACATTGGTTGATCCATATGTGGTTTGTGAAAAGAACACACATGCAATGACTCTGGTGGATCCATGTGTGGTTTGTGAAAAGAACACACATGCAATGACATTGGTTGATTCATATGTGGTTTGTGCAAAGAACACACATGGAATTACTCTGGTGGATAAATATGTGGTTTGTGGAAAGAACACACATGCAATGGCATTGGAGGATCCATGTGTGGTTTGTGAAAAGAACACACATGCAATGGCTCTAGTGGATCCATATGTGGTTTGTGAAAAGAACATACATGCAATGAGTCTAGTGGATCCATATGTGGTTTGTGAAAAGAACAAACATGCAATGACTCTGGTTGATCCATATGTGGTTCATGAAAAGAATACACATGCAATGACGTTGGTTGATCCATATATGGTTTGTCATTACAAGAACACACATGCAATGACTCTGGTGGATCCATATGTGGTTTGTGGAAAGAACACACATGCAATGACTCTAGTGGGTCCATATGTGGTTTGTGAAAAGTACACACCTGCAATGTCACTTGTGGATCCATGTGTGGTTTGTCATTACAAGAACACACATGCAATGACTCTGGTGGATCCATATGTGGTTTGTGGAAAGAACATACATGCAATGACTCTGGTGGATCCATATGTGGTTTGTGGAAACAACACAAATTTAATGACATTGGTTGATCCATATGTGGTTTGTGAAAAGAACACACATGCAATGACTCTAGTAGGTCCATATGTGGTTTGTGGAAAGAACAGTCATGCAATGACATTGGTTGATCCGTACGTGGTTTATGAGAAGAACACAAATGCAATTACTCTGGTGGATCCATATGTGGTTTGTGAAAAGAACACACATTCAATGACATTGGTTGATCCTTATTTGGTCTATCCAATGACATTGGTGGATCGAAATGTGGTTCATGAAAAGAACACACATGCAATGACTATAGTGGATCCATATGTGGTTTGTGAAAAGAACACACATGCAATGACTCTAGTGGATCCATATGTGGTTCCTGAAAAGAACACACATGCAATGACATTGGTGGATCCATATGTGGTTTGTGGAAAGAACACACATGCAATGACATTGGTTGATCCATATGTGGGTTGTGAAAAGAACACACATGCAATCACATTGGTCGATCCATGTGTGGTTTGTGAAAATAACACACATGCAATGACATTGGTTGATTCATATGTGGTTTTTGAAAAGAACACATATGCAATTACTCTGGTGGATACATATGTGGTTTGTGGAAAGAACACACATGCAATGGCATTGGAGGATCCACGTGTGGTTTGTGAAAAGAACACACATGCAATGACTCTAGTGGATCCATATGTGGTTTGTGAAAAGAACATACATGGAATGACTCTAGTGGATCCATATGTGGTTTGTGAAAAGTACACACATGCAATGAGACTTGTGGATCCATATGTGGTTTGTCATTAAAAGAACACACATGCAATGACTCTGGTGGATCCATATGTGGTTTGTGGAAACAACACAAATTTAATGACATTGGTTGATCCATATGTGGTTTGTGAAAAGAACACACATGCAATGACTCTAGTAGGTCCATATGTGGTTTGTGGAAAGAACAGTCATGCAATGACATTGGTTGATCCATACGTGGTTTATGAGAAGAACACAAATGCAATTACTCTGGTGGATCCATATGTGGTTTGTGAAAAGAACACACATGCAATGACATTGGTTGATCCTTATTTGGTCTATCCAATGACATTGGTGGATCGAAATGTGGTTCATGAAAAGAACACACATGCAATGACTATAGTGGATCCATATGTGGTTTGTGAAAAGAACACACATGCAATGACTCTAGTGGATCCATATGTGGTTCATGAAAAGAACACACATGCAATCACATTGGTCGATCCATGTATGGTTTGTGAAAATAACACACATGCAATGACTCTAATGGATCTATGTGTGGTTTGTGAAAAGAACACACATGTAATGACATTAGTTGATCCATATGTGGTTTGTGAAAAGAACACAGATGAAATTACTCTGATGTATACATATGTGGTTTGTGGAAAGAACACACATGCAATGGCATTGGTGGATCCATATGTGGTTCATGAAAAGAACACACATCCAATGACATTGGTTGATCCATATGTGGTTTGTGACAATAACACACATGCAATGCCATTGGTTGATCCATGTGGTTTGTGGAAAAAACAGACATGCAATGACTCTGGTGGATCCATATGCGGTTAGTGGAATGAACACACATGCAATGACATTGGTTGATCCATATGTGGGTTGTGAAAATAACACACATGCAATGACTCAAATGGATCCATATGTGGTTCGTCAGAAGAACACACATGCAATGCAATTGGTTGATCCATATGTGGTTTGTGAAAAGAACACACATGCAATTACTCTAGTGGATCCATATGTGGTTTGTCATTACAAGAACACACATGCAATGGCATTGGTGGATCCATATATGGTTCATGAAAAGAACAGACATGCAATGACATTGGTTGATCCATGTGGTTTGTGGAAAAATCAGACATGCAATGACTCTGGTGGATCCATGTGTGATTTGTGGAAAGAACAAACATGCAATGAGTCGGGTGGATCCATGTGTGGTTTGTGAAAAGAACACAGATGCAATGACTCTGGTGGATCCATGTGTGGTTTGTGAAAAGAACACACATGCAATGGCATTGGTTGATTCATATGTGGTTTGCGAAAAGAACACACATGGAATTACTCTGGTGGATACATATGTGGTTTGTGGAAAGAACACACATGCAATGGCATTGGAGGATCCATGTGTGGTTTGTGAAAAGAACACACATGCAATGCCATTAGTTGATCCATATGTTGTTTGTGAAAAGAACACAAATGAAATTACTCTGATGTATAAATATGTGGTTTGTGGAAAGAACACACATGCAATGCCATTGGTGGATCCATATGTGTTTAATGAAAAGAACACACATGCAATGACATTGGTTGATCCATATGTGGTTTGTGACAATACACACATGCAATGCCATTGGTTGATCCATGTGGTTTGTGGAAAAAACAGACATGCAATGACTCTGGTGGATCCATATGTGGTTTGTGGAATGAACACACATGCAATGACATTGGTTGATACATATGTGGGTTGTGAAAATAACACACATGCAACGACTCTAATGGATCCATATGTGGTTTGTGAAAAGAACACACATGCAATGACATTTGTTGATCCATATGTGGTTTGTGAAAAGAACACACAAGCAATTACTCTGGTGGATACATATGTGGTTTGTCATTACAAGAACACACATGCAATGGCATTGGTGGATCCATATATGGTTCATGAAAAGAACAGACAGGCAATGACATTGGTTGATCCATGTAGTTTGTGGAAAAAAGGACATGCAATGACTCTGGTGGATCCATGTGTGGTTTGTGGAAAGAACACACATACAATGACTCTGGTGGATCCATATGTGGTTTGTGAAAAGAACACACATGCAACGACTCTGGTGGATCCATGTGTGGTTTGTGAAAACAACACACATGCAATGACATTGGTTGATTCATATGTGGTTTTTGAAAAGAACACACATGCAATTACTCTGGTGGATACATATGTGGTTTGTGGAAAGAACACACATGCAATGGCATTGGAGGATCCACGTGTGGTTTGTGAAAAGAACACACATGCAATGACTCTAGTGGATCCATATGTGGTTTGTGAAAAGAACATACATGGAATGACTCTAGTGGATCCATATGTGGTTTGTGAAAAGTACACACATGCAATGAGACTTGTGGATCCATATGTGGTTTGTCATTAAAAGAACACACATGCAATGACTCTGGTGGATCCATATGTGGTTTGTGGAAACAACACACATGCAATGACATTGTTTGATCCATATGTGTGTTGTGGAAAGAACATACATGCAATGACATTGGTAGATCCATGTGGTTTGTGAGAAGAACACACATCCAATGACTCTAGTGGATCCATGTGTGATTTGTGGAAAGAACATACATGCAATGACTCTGGTGGATCCATGTGTGATTTGTGAAAAGAACACACATTAAATTACTTTGGTTGATCCATATGTGGTTTCTGAAAAGAACACACATTAAATTACTCTGGTGGATACATATGTGGTTTGTGGAAAGAACACATGCAATGGCATTGGTGGATCCATATGTGGGTCATGAAAAGAACACACATGCAATGACATTGGTTGATCCATATGTGGTTTGTGACAATAACACACATGCAATGCCATTGGTTGATCCATGTCTGTTTGTGGAAAAAAAGACATGTAATGACTCTGGTGGATCCATATGTGGTTTGTGGAATGAACACACATGCAATGACATTAACTGATCCATATGTGGGTTGTGAAAATAACACACATGCAATGAAATTGGTGGATCCATATGTGGTTTGTGAAAAGAACATACATGCAACGACTCTAATGGATCCATATGTGGTTTGTGAAAAGATCACACATGCAATGACATTGGTTGATCCATATGTGGTTTGTGAAAAGAACACACATGCAATTACTCTGGTGGATACATATGTGGTTTGTCATTACAAGAACACAAATGCAATGGCATTAGTGGATCCATATATGGTTAATGAAAAGAACACACATGCAATGACATTGGTTGATCCATATGTGGTTTGTGACAATAACACACATGCAATGCCATTGGTTGATCCATGTGGTTTGTGGAAAAAACAGACATGCAATGACTCTAGTGGGTTCATGTGTGGTTTGTGGAAAGAACAGACATGCAATGACTCAGGTGGATCCATGTGTGGTTTCTGAAATGAACACACATGCAACGACATTGGTGGATCCATATGTGGTTTGTGGCAATAACACACATGCAATGGCATTGGTTGATCCATATGTGCTTTGTGGAAAGAACACACGTGCAAAGACATTGGTTGATCCATATGTGGGTTGTGAAAAGAACACACATGCAATGACATTGGTGGATCCATGTGTGGTTTCTGAAAAGAACACACATGCAATTACTCTAGTGGATCCATATGTGGTTTGTGAAAAGAACATACATGCAATGACCCTAGTGCATCCATATGTGGTTTGTGAAAAGAACAAACATGCAATGACTCTGTTGATACATATGTGGTTCATGAAAAGAACACACGTGCAATGCCATTGTGATGCGGCCCGTCCTACAGACGTTCCTACATCTACACCAACAAGTCCCCTAAGTGGACCCATGACTCGTGCCCGAGCCAAACTCCTACAAGCTAAGGTTAACTCGCTCCTCTCCTCGTGCCAATTTGATACCTCCTTGGATGTTATGCTACTTCATGAAACTACCCTATGCATCATCAGGTACGAAGCTTCGACTCATCACCAAGCATCCAAGGATGGAGAACAAGGAGTAGAGCATGAAGCAGGAGCTGCTGGAGCTGCTCAGACCGGAGTCTCCGGTCTGCGCACATCAGAGTCTCCGGTCCGCCAAAGTCTGCGGCCTGAAGACACCGGAGTCTCCGGCCCCACCTCCGGTCTGCCCCCAGAACCGGGCCCTGGGACAATCTAAAGGCCCCTCCGGAGGCTGGTCCGGAGGCTACACCGGATTCTCCGGTCTAGACCGGAGTCTCCGGTCCACCACATCGGAGTCTCCGGACCGACCATCACCAGGCATGAAAAGGCCTTTGGGCCTGCGGCCCATGTACCCCTTAGTCTGTCCAAAACTTGTCTTTTATTACTAAAGTACCCCTGTTTAAGTGGCTGGCCTATATATAGTCCCCCACATCCATTGTAAGCCCTAGGCTTGATATTAGAATTAGTGGAAACCCCTTTGTGGATCTATCTAATTCTTGCCTCATCCTCCTTGACCAAGGAGCACCAATATCCCCAAACCTCATTGGAGTTTGCATTGTGCCTCCGCGTTGTATAAGGCCTAGGCATCGGTGTCCTTTTGCCTAGACGTCAAGATCTCACCGAGTCTCCCATCTCGTCGTGCCTGTTCGAGAGAGAGTCCTCCACCCGACGCCGATCCTAGGGATAGCGCCGGACCGGTCACCGCCAGCGTGAGATATTGGTGTATATCGTGGTTTTGCGTGTGTGTGTTCATTGCGTTCTTCGTGCGTGCGTTCGTCGTGTTAATCCTTCCTTTCTCTCCCCGCACTCCATCCTCGATTTGAAAGGGAATCGTGAAAGATCGGGCCACCCTAGAGGTTTGACCTTAACATATTGGTATCAAGAGCTTCGTTCCTCACGATTTCCCCCACAAAATTTTCTTCTACCCACCAAAAATTCGAAAATCCCCAAAAAACTGCCCATATTTGCCTTTGGATCGATCTCTTGATTTGGAGTGTTATTTGTGGTTTTGATCCAACCAAACCTTGTCTTAGGTGTTGGTCCAGCTTGATCCTGCATTTTCCCAGCCCAATTTGGCCATTTTTTCGCGGATTTGAGGACCCATGGCGTGGATTTCCGCTCAAGAACACGAGCAGTTCGCGATCTGACTCCAGACCAGAGTCTTCGGCCTGCACACCGGAGTCTCCGGCCTACACTGGAGTCTCCGGCCTACCCACACCAGAGTCTCCGGCCTACCCACACCAGAGTCTCCGGCCTGGACCGGAGTTTCTGGCCTGAAACCCCGGAGTCTCCGGCCTGACGCCTGATTTTGATAGTTTTTCCTCTAATCTTGCATTGGCTAATTTCCTCTTGTTTGTTTGTGCCTTTGTGCGTGTCATCAACTAACAACAAGCTTCCGCATCGACAACCCCCGCGCTCATCGACACCATGGCCCACGAACATCATCCCGCACCACCGAGGCCAAGTTCATCATCAACGAAGGTATAACTTGCGTCACCTTGTTAACCCCTATCTTCCTTTGTGTGTACCTATCCCATGAGAGTGGCTCATCTTTTGTTTGCTTGAGCATTGTGCATTTGTCCTTGGATAGTGAGAGTACAAGAGCAATATCAAGTGTGACTAGGTAGCATCAAGGGAGAGCAAAAAGAAGCAAAAGAAAGAAAAAGATACGAAGAAAAAGCAAAAGAAAAATAGTCTTCCATTGCCAAAGAGAGTCTCAAAGCTTGTAAGCAAGAGAGAAAGAGGAGCGCCCAAGGCAAGTGCACAAATCTGTTGCTCATTTTCCCTCTTTGCAAACAAGCCACGGTCTCTCCTTGCATTGGCACGACAACGAGCTTAGTCTTCGTTAGGAAATTTTGTTCGCCTCATTTTCATAGTCGTGTCAATCCCAACTTTCTCCACGTGTGTGTATATAGTCGTATTTTTCTGTCACCCTTTTGAGTTGTTGACCTTCGCCTTTGACTTGAGTTTTGTTGGATTTTACCCACTTTTGACTATCCCTTTTCTTTCGGTTGGTTCTTTGGCATTACACAATCCTAACCTACCACCAACAAGCTTTTGAGAGTTAGTTCTTTCTCTAGTGTGAGTTTTCTTTGCATTTCCACTTTGCACGCTTATAGCTCTCACTTGTGGTTTCTAGTTTGGGGCAATCCCCAAGGTGAGGTACAAGGCTAACACCACCATATTCCACTTCCATATACACTACTTGTGTGTCTTGCATGATGGATAGGCACGGTGAGTCGAGCCAACCACCTCCCCAAGAAGAAGATCAAGGTCCGTACATGACACGTGCAAGTCACTTCATCGTCCGCCAAGAGTTCCGTGAATGTTGCCAAGCCCTTGAGACGCGACAAGATGAACAATTTGGCGAGCCGAGTCAAAGAACATCGACAACCGCTTCGACGGCCTCGAACGACAAATGCATGCAATGCATCACAACTTCGGCCGTCAAAATGAAGCGCTTCAACGCTCCGTCGCCGAAACAAATGACAATCTTCGACGCCTCATCAACGGAATGGCAAGACCGCATTCACGTGCTTCAAGCTCTTCAAGTTCTTTGCGTCGTCATGCACCCCTTCAACAAGATCTACATCCAAGTGCTCCAAGACGCAATGATGCCCCCATGGTTGAAGATGGAACCTCTTCGAACTACGTACCTTCCCCACGGCACGCCGCAACGTCAAGCTATGATGGTGACCTCTCTTCAAGGCCACGAGCAAGGCAAGAAGCATACTGTTGAGGGCAAACCTCTAGGGTGGCCTGATCTTTCACGAATCCCACTCAAATCGATGGTGGAGTGCGGGGGAAGGAGGGAAGGATGAACACGACGAATGCACGCACGAAGAACGTGATGAACACACACACGCGAAACCACGATAAACACCAATAGCTCAGGCCGGGTGTGACCGGTCCGGCGCAATCCCTAGGATCGGCGTCGGGCCGAGGACTCTCTCTCGAACCGGCACGGCGAGATGGGAGACTCGGTGAGATCTTGACGTCTTGGCAAAGGGACACCGATGCCAAGGCCTTGTACAACACGGAGACACGATGCAAACTCCAATGAGGTTTGGGATATTTGGTGCTCCATTGTCAATGGAGCATGAGGAAAGAATTAGATAGATCCACAAGGGGTTTCCACTAATTCCAAATATTATGCCTCCGGTTTACAATAGAGGTGGGGGGCTATATATAGGCCAGCCACAAGTTTAGGGGTAGTTTAGGCAACTAAAGTATCAAAAGGGGGCATTACAAGGCCAAAGGGCCGAGTTGGAGCGCGCAGGCCCTGGGGTGTCCGGTAGTACCGCTCGGTTGAGCGGTAGTACCGGTCAGACGCAGCAGTACCGCTTGAATGGTGCGGTAGTACCGGGGCGGGCAGAAGCTTTGGCGGGAGTCTTTAGGTGTGCGCGGTAGTAC
The DNA here is from genome assembly GCA_910589775.1 of Avena eriantha. Taxonomy (NCBI): domain Eukaryota; kingdom Viridiplantae; phylum Streptophyta; class Magnoliopsida; order Poales; family Poaceae; genus Avena; species Avena eriantha. The sequence goes on along the minus strand of CAJUXJ010000625.1, from coordinate 111,573 downwards.
CGCTTGCTGAGTGCGGTAGTACCGGTTGGATCTGGGGCTTCGGGTCCATCTCTCTGCCTAGGGCGGTAGTACCGCTATCCATGAGCGGTAGTACCGCTTCCAGGGGCTGGTAGTACCCGCGGTCTCGTGGCAGCTGTTGGCTGCTGCGTCGCTCTTCTGGCTCGTGTCTACATACCTGATGATGCATAGTGTCGGGGCATGAAGTAGCAAGCCATCCAGGGGTGTATCAAAGTCACATGAGTACAAGAGAGAATTCACCTTAGCTTGGAGAAGCTTGGCTCGAGCACGAGTCATGGGTCCACTTGGGGGACTTGGTGGTGTAGATGTAGGAGCGTCCGTAGGACAGGCTGCATCAGGTCCCCATTGGGAAAGAGTCGTCCTCGACTCTTCATGGTTATCATCTTGAACATCTCCATGGTATGGTGAAAGGTCCTTGACATTGAATGTATTTCTTGCAAGGTACTTAGAGGTCGGTATGTCGATGATGTAGGCGTTGTTGTTTATTCTCTTGAGGACCTTGAAGGGGCCATCTCCTCGTGGTTTAAGCTTGGAATCTCGTTCCTTGGGAAAGCGGTCCTTGCTCATGTGTATCCACACAAGATCACCTTCTTGGAAGATCATCTCCTTCTTGTCCTTGTTTAACCTTGAAGCTTGGCGAAGGACTTGTTGGTTGATAGTAGCTCTCGTTTCTTCATGAAGCTTCTTCATAGCTTGTGCGTGCTTCTCGATGTCCATGTTGGTGCGCTCGTGGAGGGGTAGTGGTAGGATGTCAAGCGCGGTGAGGGGCTCGAAACCATAGACGATCATGAATGGAGTCATCTTGGTTGTTGAGTGCTTGGCACGGTTATAGGCGAAATCAGCGTGTGGAATGCATTCCTCCCAATCCTTTAGTTTTCTTGATCAACACACGAAGGAGAGTTCCGAGGCTTCGGTTGACAACTTCGGTTTGGCCATTGGTTTGAGGATGTGATGCAGATGAAAAGAGTAGCTTGACGCCGAGCTTGGCCATGAGGGTCCTCCATAAGTAGCTCATGAATTTGACATCGCGGTCGGAGACGATTGTTCGAGGCACACCGTGAAGATGGACGATTTCCCTGAAAAACATATTTGCAACATGTGAAGCATCGTCGGTCTTATGGCACGGTATGAAATGTGCCATTTTTGAAAAGCGATCCACGACCACAAATATAGAGTCATGACCATGCTTAGATCTCGGCAATCCTAACATGAAATCCATGCTAATGTCGGACCAAGGTGTATAAGGAATAGGCAATGGCATATAAAGGCCATAGGGGTTAGCTTGTGACTTAGCTTGAACACATGTCGTGCATCGTTGAACGTAGCGCTCCACGTCACGCTTCATCTTGGGCCAAAAGTAGTGATTGGAGAGCATGTCCAATGTCTTGCCGCGGCCAAAGTGACCCATAAGGCCTCCCCATGAGATTCTTGGAGAAGCAAAAGTTGAAGCGACAACTTCGGAATGCAAAGCTTGTTTTGTTTAAATAGAAAGTCCTTATGCAAATAGAAATCATCAACTCCTTTGTCATTGGAGCACTTTGCGAAAATTGGTTCAAAGAACGGGTCGGAAGCATACAAAGATTTTATTTCCTCAAGACCCAACACGTTGATTTCAAGTCTCATAAGAAGGCTTGTGTGTTTGCGAGACAAAGCGTCTGCAACAACATTATATTTGCCCTACTTATACTTCACAATGTACAGAAAAGACTCCATAAATTCACCCCACTTAGCGTGTCTCTTACTCAAGTTGGCTTGGCCTTTGAGATATTTCAAGGACTCATGGTTGGAATGTATGATAAATTCCTGGGTCATAGGTAGTGTTGCCAAACTTGAAGGACACGAACTAAGGCAAAAAGCTCTTTGTCGTAAATTGGATAGTTAAGGCAAGCGCCATCAAGTTTCTCGCTGTGGTAGGCTATAGGACGTCCGTTTTGCATAAGGACTCCTCCAATGCCAATACCACTAGCATCACACTCTATCTCAAAAGTTTTTGTGAAATCCGGTAACGCAAGGAGAGGTGCTTCGGTGAGCCTCTTTTTGAGTACAATAAAAGCTTTTTGTTGTGCTTTGCCCCACATGAAGGTGACATTCTTTTTCGTCAACTCGTTGAGAGGGCACGCAATGGTTGAAAAGTCTTTCACAAAGCGACGATAGAAACCGGCCAACCCATGAAAACTTCGGAGTTCACTCACATTTGCTGGGATGGGCCAATCTCATATGTCCTTTACCTTGGAAACATCAACTTCAATTCCCTTCGAAGAAACGACAAATCCAAGGAAAATCAACTTGTCCTTAGCAAAAGTGCACTTGGGAAGATTAGCATAAAGATTTTCATGTCGAAGGATTTGCAAAACTTCCTTGACATGTGTTATATGGTGCTCATGTGATTTGCTATAAACAAGAATATCATCGAAATAGACAACAACACATTTTCCAATGAGAGAACGCAAGATATGATTCATTAGGCGCATGAAGGTGGATGGGGCATTAGATAAACCAAAGGGCATAACCAACCATTCATAGAGACCAAGTTTGGTCTTGAAGGTGGTTTTCCACTCATCACCTTCAGCCATGCGTATTTGATGGTAACCACTACGAAGATCAATTTTCGAAAAAATAGTGGCTCCACACAACTCATCAAGCATGTCATCGAGACGTGGTATGGGATGTCGATAACGCACGGTGATAGCATAAATTGACGGCAGTCCATGCATAACCGTAACGTATCATCCGTCTTTGGAACAAGAATCACGGGTACGGCACTTGGACTAGTGCTAACTTGGATCAAACCTTTGGAGACGAGTTGGTTGATTTGACGTTCAATCTCCTTTGTCTCCTCCGGGTTCGTGCGGTAAGCGGCGCGGTTGGGAAGTGGTGCACCGGGGATGAGGTCAATGCGATGTTCGATGCCGCGAAGAGGAGGTAGTCCATGTGGAAGCTCTTCGGGAAACACATCCTTGAATTCCTACAAAACAATCATCAAAGATGGAGGAACATTGGTTAATTCATTAGTTCCTTGCGCTAGTCCCTTGCAAAGGAGGACATAGTGCAAGATGGATGGGTTGTTCCGAACATCTCTCATCTCACTTTTGGTGGCAAGGAGAACACTCTTAGTTTTTCCACTCGAGTTTGGCTTGTGGCTCTCACTCACTATGAGGTGGTTCTCTCTCTCACCACTCTTCTCACCCGTAGGTGTTGTTATTTGCACCCTCACTAAAGCCTTTGCATTGTCCGCAATTATTTGGCTAGGAGTCATTGGTTGCAAAACACATGTTTTGTTGAGCCATTTGAAGGTGTATACATTGGTGCGACCATCATGTTGATCAGCCTTGTCAAATTGCCATGGTCGACCAAGAAGCATGTGGCAAACTGTCATAGGAACCACATCACACTCCACCGTATCTTTGTAAGGACCAATGGCGAAGGAGACCGATACGGTATGCTTGATCTTTACGGACCCTTGGTCACTAAGCCATTGCACGTGGTACGGGTGCTTGTGTGGATGGAGGGTGAGGTTTAGCTTATCACACAACTCGGTGCTAGCAAGGTTGTGACAACTCCCTTCGTCAATGATCACCTTGATAGATTTGCCATTGATGCCGGCTCGTGTTTGGAAGATATTGGAGCGTTGGTCTTCATGCTCTTGTGCTTGAGTGGTCAAGATCCTTGTGACGACAAGCGATGGACTTGCGTCATGTTCACACATGAGGAGTTCTTGATCATCTTCCACTCGTTGTCTTTCCATTACTTCCTTGACTCGGGCATCAAATTCATATTCACTCAAGTACTCTTCATCACCATTGTCATGGATGAACAAGACTTTCTTGTTTCCACATTCGGTCGACTCGTGTCATTTACCTCCACACTTGTAGCACTCACCATTGAAAGGTGTGTCACTCTTTTCTTGTTTGCCACTTGGGGCTAGTTTTCCTTGAGGAAGTGTGGGCTTGAAAGAAGGCTTGGGGGTACTTGAGGAGCTTCCATTGAAATTTGGTGGTGTAGGGGTTGAAGCTTGCTTGTAGGTGAAGTATGTCTTGGGCTTGTTGTACTTGATATCCTGTTGCACTTGACGTTCAGCCTTTGTTGCAATGTGCACAAGCTCAACCATGTTGTTGTATGTTTGGAACTCGACGATGCGCTTGATGGGGTGGTTCAACCCAATAATGAAACGTGCCATAGTTTGTTCCATTTCCTTGAAGTACTCTTCCACGGTCTTTGTCCCTTGATGAAGCGCTTGAAGGTTGTTGAAGAGGTCACGCGTGTAGTGCGCGGGGACAAACCGGGATCTCATGTGAGCCTTCATGTCATGCCAAGTTGTGATTGGCGGCTCTTGTCTTGCATCACGAGCAACTTGAACTTTTCCCACCAAAGGTTGGCGTAATCATCAAACTCAAGCGAAGCCATGGCGACCATCTTCTCGTTGCGATAATTGTGCATGCGGAAGAACTTGTTGACTTTGAGTGCCCATGAGAGCTATTCTTCAGGGTCATTGGATCCGGTAAACTTGGGCATAGTGAACTTGAGCTTGCCAAAAGTTTCTTCATCATTGCGGAAATTGCGACGAGCGTGTTGACCTTGTTGATGATCTTGTGGTTGATTCGGTGGAACTTGGGTCTCGCGACCTTGTTGAGGAGCTTGCTCTTGATATTGTTGTTGCGGCGCTTGCTCTTGCTCTTGGCGCGGTTGTTAACGGTGTTGAGGCACTTGGGCCCCATGAGGTTGTTGAGGATGTGGAGCCTCTTGATGCGGTTGATGGAGAAGAGGAGGCTCGTTCCTTGCTTGGTGATGTTGGTTAGGCACATGGGCCTCACGGCTAAGATCATGGCCGTCAGCCTCTTGACATGGTGGGTGTCGCTCAACTTGTATCACTTGACGCTCCAAGTTTTGTTGTGGTGGAGGAGGCGCCTCGTGATGACCATGGTGTCGGTGTGGACGTTCCTGACGTTGATGACGAGGAGGAGGATCTTGGAGAGCTTCACGTCGATGACGAGCTTGATTCTCCAAATTGGAGTCATCACTTATTGTGTCGAGTATGTGTCGCGGTCTATGGTGGTAGACTTGCAATTTCCCTTGCGGTTGCACTTGCGGTTCTTCTTGTGGTTGCTCTTGTTGTATCACTAATGCCCTTACGTGATGACGGTGTGCTTATTGCCTTGCTCGTGGCCTTGAAGAGAGGTCACCGTCATAGCTTGATGTTGGGGCATGCCGTGGCGAAGGTATGTAGTTGGAAGAACTTCCATCTTCAACCACGGGGGCATCATTGTGTCTTGGAGCACTTGTACGAAGATCTTGTTGGAGAGGAACATGACGACGCGAGGAACTTGAAGAGCTTGAAGCACGTGAATGTGGTCTTGCCATTCCGTCGATTAGGCGTCGAAGATTGTCATTTGTTTCAGCGACGAAACGTTGAAGCGCTTCATTTTGATGGCCAAAGTTGTGATGCATTGTGTGCATTTGTCATTCTAGGCCGTCGAAGTGATTGTCGATGTTCTTGAACTCGGCTTGCGTCTCACCAAATTGTTCATCTTGACGCATCTCAAGGGCTTGGCAACGTTCATGGAACTCTTGGCGGACGATGAAGTGACTTGCACGCGTCATGTACGGTCCATGTTCTTCTTCTTGAGGAGGTGGTTGGCTCGACTCACCGTGCCTATCCATCATGCAAAGCACACAAGTATTGTATATGGATGTGGAATATGGTGGTGTTAACCTTGTTCCTCACCTTGGGGATTGCACCGAACTAGAAACCACAAGTGAGAGCTATAAGCGTGCAAAGTGGAATCACAAAGAAAACTCACACTAAAGAAAGAACTAACTCTCAAAAGCTGTGGGTGGAAGGTTAGGGTGGTGGAAAACCAAACGAAACGATCCAAGAAAAGGTTATTGTCAAACGTGGTAGAGAACCAAAAGATCAAAGCAAAAAGGAACGACCTACAAAACACAAAGATACACACACGTGGAGACGGATGTGGTTAGCACGACTATAAAATGAGCACAAAAGGTCCTAACGAAGACTATGCTCGGTGTCGTGCCAACGCAAGGAGAGAACACAACTCGTTCGCCAAAAGAGAAAATAAGCAACGGATTTGTGCACTTGCCTCGGTTGCGCTCTTTTTCTCTCTTTGCTTACAAGCTTGAGACTCTCTTTGTATTGGGAGACTTTGTATCTTTCTATTTTTCTTCTGCTTTTTCTTTTTCTCTTTTTTTTGATTCTTTTTCTCCCTTTCTATACTACTATGTTAACTCTTGTATTTGCTCTCACACTATCACTTTCCACGGACAAGTGCACAATGCTTAGGCAAACACAAAATGAGCTCCTCTCATAGGATAGATACACACAAGGAAGAAGGGTTAATAAGTTGGAGCAAGTTATACCTTCGATATTGACGACTTGCTACCGGTGTTGGGGATGATGTTCGGTGCCGTGGTGTCGATGAGCGCGGGATGTTAATCTTGTTGCGGAAGCTTGAAGTTAGTTGGGCCGCAAAACATGAACAAGCCAAAACGAAAATTAGCGAAGGAAAATAGGGGTGAAAAATTTCTTGTCTGACAGGTGGGGTAGTACCACTCAAAAAGTCCGCCAGTAGTACCACTGCGATCAGCCGGTAGTACCGCTCGTTTTGGCGGTAGTACCGCTTCGTAGATTCCTAGGCGCGTGGATCTCGAAACTGAACGCACAAACGGCCCAAAAATCCTCAAATTGGCGGAAAACTGAACAAAACTGGGGCTAGGGACACACAAGGAAGGTAGATCGATACCCCAAGCAACTCTATGGACCAAAACCACGAAAAACGCACCAAATCCAGAGATCGATCCGAAGGCAAATTTGGGGCTCTTTTTTTTGGGATTTTCGAATTTTTGGTGGATAGAAGAAAAATTTGTGGGGGAATTCGTGAGCAACGAAGCTCTTGATACCAATATGTTGAGGGAAAACCTCTAGGGTGGCCCGATCTTTCACGAATCCCACTCAAATCGAGGGTGGAGTGCGGGGGAAGGAGGGAAGGATGAACACGACGAACGCACACACGAAGAACGCGATGAACACACGCACGCAAAACCACGATAAACACCAATAGCTCACGCCGGCGGTGACCGGTCCGGTGCAATCCCTAGGATCGGCGTCGGGCGGAGGACTCTCTCTCGAACGGCACGGCGAGATGGGAGACTCGGTGAGATCTTGACGTCTTGGCAAAGGGACACCGATGCCAAGGCCTTGTACAATGCGGAGGCACGATGCAAACTCCAACGAGGTTTCGGATATTTGGTGCTCCTTTGTCAAAGGAGCATGAGGCAGGAATTAGATAGATCCACAAGGGGTTTCCACTAATTCCAAATATCATGCCTCCGGTTTACAATAGAGGTGGGGGCTATATATAGGCCAGCCACAAGTTCAGGGGTAGTTTAGGCAACTAAAGTATCAAAAGGGGGTGTTACAAGGCCAAAGGGCCGAGCTGGAGCGCGCAGGCCCTAGGGTGCCTGGTAGTACCGCTCGGTTGAGCGGTAGTACCGGTCAGACGCGGTAGTACCGCTTGAATGGTGCAGTAGTACCGGGGCGGGCAGAAGCTTTGGAGTGAGTCTTCAGGTGCGCGCGGTAGTACCGCTTGCTGAGTGCGGTAGTACCGGTTGGATCTGGGGCTTCGGGTCCATCTCTCTGCCTGGGGCGATAGTACCGCTGTCCATGAGCGGTAGTACCGCTTCCAGGGGCCGGTAGTACCGCGGTCTCCTGGTAGCTGTTGGCTGTTGCGTCGCTCTTCTGGCTCGTGTCTTCATACCTGATGATGCATTGTGTCGGGGCATGAAGTAGCAAGCCATCCAGGGGTGTATCGAAGTCACATGAGTACAAGAGCGAATTCACCTTAGCTTGGAGAAGCTTGGCTCGAGCACGAGTCATGGGTCCACATGGGGGACTTGGTGGTGTAGATGTAGGAGCGTCCGTAGGACGGGCTGCATCACACACCGTCATCACGCAAGGGCACTAGTGATCCAACAAGAGAAACCACAAGAGGAACCACAAGTGCAACCTCAAGTGCAACCGCAAGTCTACCACCATCGACCGCGACACATACTTGAGACAACAAGTGATGACTCCAATTTGGAGAATCAAGCTCGTCATCAACGTGAAGCTCTCCAAAATCCTCCTCCTCGTCATAAACTTCATGAACGTCAACAACGACACCATGGTCATCACGAGGCGCCTCCTCCACCTCAACAAAACTTATAGCGTCAAGTGATACAAGTTGAGCGACGCCCACCACGTCAAGAGGCTCATGACCATGTTCTTCGCCGTGAGGCCCATGTGCCTAACCAACATCACCAACCGAGGAACAAGCCTCCTCTTCGGCATCAACCGCGTCAAGAGGCTCCACACCCTCGCCACCATGAGGCCCAAGCGCCTCAACCACGTCAACAACCGCACCAAGAGCAAGAGCAAGCTCCTCAACAACAATACCAAGAGCAAGCTCCGCAACAAGGACACGAGAACCCAGTTCCACCTCCCCAACTACAAGATCATCAACAAGGTCACCAAGCTCGTCGAAATGACCGCAACGATGAAGAAACCTTTGGCAAGCGCAAGTTCACAATGCCCAAGTTCACCAGATCCAATGACCTCGAAGAATACCTCTCGTGGGCACTCAAAGTCGACAAGATCTTCCGCATGCACAACTATAGCAACGAGAAGATGGTCGCCATGGCTTCGCTTGAGTTTGATGATTACACCAACCTTTGGTGGGAACAAGTTCAAGTTGCTCGTGATGCAATACAAGAGCCACCAATCACAACTTGGCATGACATGAAGGCTCACATGAGATCCCGGTTCGTCCCCGCGCACTACACGCGTGACCTCTTCAACAACCTTCAAGCGCTTCGTCAAGGGACAAAGACCGTGGAAGAGTACTTCAAGGAAATGGAACTCAACTTGATTCGCGCCAACATTGATGAGCGCATGGAGCAAACAATGGCACGTTTCCTTATTGGATTGAATCACCCAATCAAGCGCATCGTCGAGTCCAAACATACAACACCATGGTTGAGCTTGTGCACATAGCAACAAAGGCTGAATGTCAACTGCAAGAGGATATCAAGTACAACAAGCCCAAGACGTACTTCACATACAAGCAAGCTTCAACTGCTACACCAACAAATTTCAATGGAAGCTCATCCAGTACCTCCAAGCCTTCCTTCAAGCCCACACTTCCTCAAGGAAAACTGCCCCCAAGTGGCAAGCAAGCAAAGAGTGATAGACCTTTCAACGGTGAATGCTACAAGTGTGGAGGTAAAGGACACAAGTCGGCCGAATGTGGAAACAAGAAAGTCTTGTTCATCCATGACAATGGTGATGAAGAGTACTTGAGTGAAGATGAGTTTGATGCCCGTGTCAAGGAAGCAATGGCAAGGCAACGAGTGGAAGATGATCAAGAACTCCTCATGTGTGAACATGACGCAAGTCCATCGCTTGTCGTCACAAGAATCTTGACCACTCAAGCGCAAGAGCATGAAGACCAACGCTCCAATATCTTCCAAACACGAGCCGGCATCAATGGCAAATCTATCAAGGTGATCATTGACGAAGGGAGTTGTCACAACCTTGCTAGCACCGAGTTGTGTGATAAGCTAAACCTCACCCTCCATCCACACAAGCACCCCTACCACGTGCAATGGCTAAGTGACCAAGCGTCTGTGAAGATCAAGCATACCGTATCGGTCTCCTTCGCCATTGGTCCTTACAAAGATACGGTGGAGTGTGATGTGGTTCCTATGACAGTTTGCCACATGCTTCTTGGTCGACCTTGGCAATTTGACAAGGCTGCTCAACATGATGGTCGCACCAATGTATACACCTTCAAATGGCTCAACAAAACATGTGTTTTGCAACCGATGACTCCTAGCCAAATAATTGCGGACAATGCAAAGGCTTTAGCGAGGGCGCAAAGCACAACACCTTCTTGTGAGAAGAGTGGTGAGAGAGAGAACCACCTCATAGTGAGTGAGAGCCACAAGCCAAATTCTAGTGGAAAAACTAAGAGTGTTCTCCTTGCCACCAAAAGCGAGATGAGAGATGTTCGTAACAACCCATCCATCTTGTAGTATGTCCTCCTTTGCAAGGGACTAGCGCAAGCAACTAATGAATTAACCAATGTTCCTCCATCTTTGATGAGTGTTTTGCAGGAATTCAAGGATGTGTTCCCCGTAGAGCTCCCACATGGACTACCTCCTCTTCGCGACATCGAACATCGCATTGACCTCATCCCCGGTGCACCACTTCCCAACCGCGCCGCCTACCGTATGAACCCGGAGGAGATGAAGGAGATCGAACGTCAAATGAACCAACTCGTCTCCAAAGGTTTGATCCAAGTTAGCACTAGTCCAAGTGGCGTATCCATGATTCTTGTTCCAAAGACGGATGATATGTTACGGTTATGGATGGACTGCCGTCCAATAAATGCTATCACCGTGCATTATCGACATCCCATAACACGTCTCGATGACATGCTTGATGAGTTGTGTGGAGCCACTATTTTTTTGAAAATTGATCTTCGTAGTGGTTACCATCAAATACGCATGGCTGAAGGTGATGAGTGGAAAACCGCCTTCAAGACCAAACTTGGTCTCTATGAATGGTTGGTTATGCCCTTTGGTTTGTCTAATGCCCCATCCACCTTCGTGCGCCTAATGAATCATATCTTGCATTCTCTCATTGGAAAAAGTGTTATTGTCTATTTAGATGATATTCTTGTTTATAGCAAATCACTTGAGGACCATATAACACATGTCAAGGAAGTTTTGCAAATCCTTCGACATGAAAAGCTTTATGCTAATCTTCCCAATTGCACTTTTGCTAAAGACAAGTTGATTTTTCTTTGATTTGTCGTTTCTTCGAAGGGAATTGAAGTTGATGTTTCCAAGGTAAAAGACATACGAGATTGGCCCATCCCAACAAATGTGAGTGAACTCCGAAGTTTTCATGGGTTGGCCAGTTTCTTTCGTCGCTTTGTGAAAGACTTTTCAACCATTGCTTGTCCCCTTAATGAATTGACCAAAAAGAATGTCACCTTCATGTGGGGCAAAGCACAACAAAAAGCTTTTGACGAACTTAAAAAGAGGCTCACTGAAGCACCTCTTCTTGCTTTACTAGATTTCACAAAAACTTTTGAGATAGAGTGTGATGCTAGTTTGGCATTGGAGGAGTCCTTATGAAAAACGGACGTCCTATAGCCTACCATAGCGAGAACTTGATGGTGCTCGCCTTAACTATCCGATTTATGACAAAGAGATTTTTGCCTTAGTTCCTGTCCTTCAAGTTTGGCAACACTACCTTTGGCCTAAGGAATTTATCATACATTCCGACCACGAGTCGTTGAAATATCTCAAAGGCCAAGCTAACTTGAGCAAGAGACACGCTAAGTGGGTTGAGTTCATGGAGTCTTTTCCGTACATTGTCAAGTATAAGAAGGGAAAAGATAATGTAGTTGCGGACGCATTGTCTCGCAAACATACAAGCCTTCTTACAAGAGTTGAAATCAACGTGTTGGGTCTTGAGGAAATAAAATCTTTGTATGCTTCCGACCCGTTCTTTGAACCAATTTTCACAAAGTGCTCCAATGACAAAGGAGTTGATGATTTCTATTTGCATAAGCGCTTTCTATTTAAACAAAACAAGCTCTGCATTCCGAAGTCGTCGCTTCAACTTTTGCTCCTCCAAGAATCTCATGGTGTTGGCCTCATGGGTCACTTTGGCCGCGACAAGACATTGGACATGCTCTCCAATCACTACTTTTGGCCCAAGATGAAGCGTGACGTGGAGCGCTATGTTCAAAGATGCACGACATGTGTCCAAGCTAAGTCGCAAGCTAACCCTTATGGTCTTTATATGCCATTGCCTATTCCTCATACCCCTTGGTCCGATATTAGCATGGATTTCGTGTTAGGATTGCCTAGATCTAAGCATGGTCATGATTCTATCTTTGTTGTTGTGGATCGCTTTTCCAAAATGGCACACTTCATACCGTGCCATAAGACCGACGATGCTTCACATGTTGCAAATCAGTTTTTTAGGGAAATCGTCCGTCTTCACGGTGTGACAAGGACAATCGTCTCCAACCGCGACGTCAAATTCATGAGCTACTTATGGAAGACCCTTATGGCCAAGCTCGGCGTCAAGCTCCTCTTTTCATCCGCGTCACATCCTCAAACCGATGGCCAAACCGAGGCTGTCAACCGAAGCCTCGGAACTCTCCTACGTGTGTTGATCAAGAAAAACTTGAAGGATTGGGAGGAATGCATCCCCCACGCCCAGTTCGCCTACAACCGAGCAAAGCACTCAACAACCAAGATGAGTCCATTCATGATCATCTTTGAGCCCCTCACCGCGCTCGACATCCTACCACTACCTCTCGATGAGCGCACGAACATGGACGTCGAGAAGCGTGCACAAGGTATGAAGACGCTTCATGAAGAAACAAGAGCTACTATCAAACAACAAGTCCTTCACCAAGCTTTAAGGTTAAACAAGGACAAGAAGGAGATGATCTTTGAAGAAGGTGACCTTGTGTGGATACACCTAAGCAAAGACCGCTTCCCCAAGGAACATGACTCCAAGCTCAAGCGAAGAGGAGATGGTCCCTTCAAGGTCCTCAAACGAATCAACAACAATGCCTACATCATCGACATACCGACCTCCAAGTACCTTGCAAGCAATACATTCAATGTCAAGGATCTCGCACCCTACCATGGAGATGCTCAAGATGATATCCATGAAGAGTCGAGGACGACTCTTTCCCAAGGGGGGGGAGCTGATGCAGCCCGTCCTACGGACGCTTCTACACCTACACCAACAAGTCCCCCAAGTGGACCAATGACTCGTGCCCGAGCCAAACTCCTACAAGCTAAGGTGAACTCGCTCCTCTCCTCGTGCCAATTTGATACCTCCTTGGATGGTATGCTACTTCATGCAACTATGCATCATCAGGTACGAAACTTTGACTCATCACCAAGCACCCAAGGATGGAGAACAAGGAGCAGAGAGCCGCTGGACCTGCTCAGACCAGAGTCTCCCGTCTGCGCACACTAGAGTCTCCGGTCCGCCAAAGTCTCTGGCCTGAAGACACCAGAGTTTCCGGCCCCACCTCCGGTCTGCCCCCAGAACCGGGTCCTGGGACAATGTGAAGGCCCCTCCGGTGGCCGGTCTGGAGGCTACACCGAATTCTCCGGTCCAGATCGGAGTCTCCGGTCCACCACACCGAAGTCTCCGGACCGACCATCGCCAGGCATGAAAAGGCCTTTGGGCCAGCGGCCCATGTACCCCTTAGAATGTCTAGGACTTGTCTTTTATTCCTAAAGTACCCCTGTTTAAGTGCCTGGCCTATATATAGTCCCCCACATCCATTGTAAACCCTAGGCTTGATATTGGAATTAGTGAAAACCCCTTTGTGGATCTATCTAATTCTTGCCTCATGCTCCTTGACCAAGGAGCACCAATATCCCCAAACCTCATTGGAGTTTGCATCGTGCCTCTGCATTGTACAAGGCCTAGGCATCGATGTCCCGTTGCCTAGACGTCAAGTTCTCACCGAGTCTCCATCTCGCTGTGCCGGTTCGAGAGAGAGTCCTCCGCCCGACGCCAATCCTAGGGATTGCGCCGGACCGATCACCGCCGGCGTGAGCTATTGGTGTGTATCGTGGTTTTGCGTGTGTGTGTTCATCGCGTTCTTCGTGCGTGCATTCGTCGTGTTCATCCTCCCTTTCTGTCCCCGCACTCCATCCTCGATTTGAAAGGGAATCGTGAAAGATCGGGCCACCCTAGAGGTTTTCCCTCAACACATTGGTTGATCCATATATGGTTTGTCATTACAAGAACACACATGCAATGACTCTGGTGGATCCATATGTGTTTTATGGAAGGAACACACATGCAAAGACTCTAGTGGGTCCATATGTGGTTTGTGACAAGTACACACATGCAATGACACTGGTGGATCCATATGTGGTTTGTCATTACAAGAACACACATGCAATGACACTGGTGGATCCATATGTGGTTTGTGGAAAGAACACACATGCAATGAAATTGGTTGATCCATATGTGGGTTGTGGAAAGAACAAACATGCAATGACATTGGTGGATCCATGTGGTTTGTGAGAAGAACACACATGCAATGACTCTAGTGGATCCATGTGTGGTTTGTGGAAACAAAATACATGCAATGAATCTAGTGGATCCATGCGTGGTTTGTGAAAAGAACACACATGCAATGACATTGGTTGATCCATATGTGGTTTGTGAAAAGAACACACATGAAATTACTCCGGTGGATACATATGTGGTTTGTGGAAAGAACACACATGCAATGGCATTGGTGGATCTATATGTGGTTCATGAAAAGAACACACATGCAATGACATTGGTTGATCCATATGTGGTTTGTGACAATAACACACCTGCAATGCCATTGGTTGATCCATGTGGTTTGAGGAAAAAACAGACATGCAATGACTCTAGTGGATCCATATGTGGTTTGTGGAATGAACACACATGCAATTACATTGGTTGATCTATATGTGGTTGTGAAAAGAACACACATGCAATGACATTGGTGCATCCATATGTGGTTTGTGAAAAGAACACACATGCAATTACTCTGGTGGATACATATGTGGTTTGTTATTACAAGAACACACATGCAATGGCATTGGTGGATCCATATGTGGTTCATGAAAAGAACACACATGCAATGACATTGGTTGATCCATTAGTGGTTTGTGACAATAACACACATGCAGTGCCATTGGTTGATCCATGTGGTTTCTGGAAAAAACAGACATACAATGACTCTGGTGGATCCATGTGTGGTTTGTGGAAACAACATACATGCAATGACTCTAGTGGATCCATGTGTGGTTTGTGAAAAGAACACACATACAATGACTCTAGTGCTGGTTTAAGTATAAGAACACACATGAAATGCCTCTAGTGGGTCCATATGTGGTTTGTGAAAAGAACACACATGCACTGACTCTAGTGGATCCATATGTGGATTGTAAAAGAACACACATGCAATGACATTGTGGATCCATGTGGTTTGTGAAAAGAATACACATGCAATGACTCTAGTGGATCCATATGTGGTTTGTGGAAAGAACACACATGCAATGACTCTAGTGGATCCATATCTGGTTCCTGAAAAGAACACACATGCAATGACATTGGTGGATCCATATGTGGTTTGTGGAAAAACCACATATGGAATGACATTGGTTGATCCATATGTGGTTTGTGAAAATAACACATATGCGATTACACTGGTGGATACATACGTGGTTTGTGGAAAGAACACACATGCAATGGCATTGGTGGATCCATATGTGGTCCATGAAGAGAACACACATGCAATGACATTGGTTGATCCATATGTGGTTTGTGACAATAGCACACATGAAATGCCATTGGTTGATCCATGTGGTTTGTGGAAAAAATAGACATGCAATGACTCTGGTGGATCCATATGTGGTTTGTGGAAAGAACACACATGCAATGACATTGGTTGATCCATATGTGGGTTGTGAAAAGAACATACACGCAATGACATTGGTGGATCCATGTGTGGTTTGTAAAAAGAACACACATGCAATGAACACTGGTGGATTCGTATGTGGTTTCTGACAATAACACACATGCAATGACTCTGGTGTATCCATATGTGGTTTATGAGAAGAACACACATGCAATGAACTCTAGTGGATCTATCTTGGCATAATTTGATGTATGCCATGATGTATTTCATTGTAAAAGACACTCACTTTCCATTTTTATACTCATCAACTTTGCCCTTGGTTTTTTGATACTACTCCGGTTTGCCCCCTCTCTTTCGTAGAAGCCCAAACCTGTGCCCACTCTGTTGCTACGCCCTGGTTGGTTGTCATAGTTGTCACGCGGATCGTGCACACCAACCGTTGATCATGTGTGATCCAACGAGGCTCGTTGCACACGTCGTCCCCTTCATAGTATAGCATGAGACAGCACGGACGTCTCCATCAGCGAGACTTCTACAAGAAGGAACACGATGCCATCCATGGAAAAAGGCATCGAGTGGTCATGTCACGTTTCATCTAGTCTAGAAAGGCTACAAGTCTACTACACGACAACTGGTCGTCCACAGCCCATGGGCTATACCATTTTTACTACGCAGCGCACCTGCACTCTCACTTCCGACAGGCCCCCCACCACACGAACCTTCCACGCGGCAGCCGTAGCCAGAAGAGCTGCCTACTGGGGCCCTCGAGGAGGCTTAAATGTCCCCGCATTAAAAACCCAGCCTATTGGGTCCTCCATTTGCACTCATCCACTCCTCTCTCTCTTCCCTATCTAGCAAAACCCCACAATCTTCAACGTACAGGCACGAACCTTCTCCATGAAACTAGTGTGTGGGGGTGAGTGTGCGGGCATCGCCGCCGGGGCGGTGCTTCACGCTGCAGATCTGGAGGAGTATCACGCAGCACAAGGCGAGGAGGACATGCAGTTCAACCCCTTGGGGGACCATGTGCTCGCCGATGCTGACGACTTCGGAGGCCCCGATGAGGGCGTGGAGTTCGATGAACACGCTCCGCTCGTGTACCCGGAGGTACATCTATTTCTACATGTTTCATATTTTCTGCTCGAGCTTAATCTATCCTGGCTTCATAAAAAAATATAGTCCTAATTATTGGATGCACCGTACGAACCGGTACATGGAGAGATCTAGTCTGTTCTGAATGAATCCACATTATTTATTTATTAATAACTTATCAAGAACACAAACCACATTAATTTAGGACCGAGCTAGGGAGACAGCCGTAATGAACTGCTAAACCTGTATAGATATGTTATTGTATCGAAAGTAACTCGGAATGGTGGAAGGAATATATATTTATTATTTTGCTCATTTAGGTTTGCATTTCATACATGACAGGTAGATTCAAGTGAGATGGACTATGACAAGGAGAACAGGGACAACAAGAGCCGCCATGTCATGAAGAATCTCAAGAGCGGGATAATCCCTTTCCGCACTCGACTTGGGGAGCCCAGGTGCCCTTTCTGTAAGAAAGGAGTCAACCCGAGGATTGCTAGCTTGATTCCACATGCGGTTGGCATTGGTAAAAGCCCGACTAGTAAACACAAGGTGGCGACCAAGGCTAAGCACGCTGCTTATGGAAAATTCCTGAGGGAGTATGTCAAGACCGGCTTGGTGTCCCCTTACTTAGGAATCAACAACTTATAGCTGACCAACCCATCGTTATGCTGGCCCGGCCACTAATAATATTTAATTCTCTTACCGTTTGTAGACCCTTAAACTATGGGGATTTCTATTTTCATACCCTCAGTTTGTTAGTTGTATTCAGTTTCCCCAGCCGCTTAGTTTTTCCTCACTTTTGCCCATCTCCTTGTCGAAAACTCTCACATGGTCTGAAACTCACCGTCCGTCAGCCTTGCCGTTACGTGCTGACAAGTGGGGCTGCATCATGATAATGTTGTGCTAATAAAATCCTGATCATTTATCATTTCTGTGGAGTGGAATGTAATGCATAAACTTGCGTATACACAAATTCTACACATTCCAACTCTTTGAAATCGCACTTAATACATGATAATATTGTGCTAAGAAAATCTTAAGAGATTATCATGTTCATAGAATGGAATGTAATGCACAAATTATACACCTTCGAACACGTTCCCTTCAAATTATATTCAAGTTCATTTGTTTATGGAGTTAAAGTTCCGGTGGCATACTCATTATTTTGCATGGATAGAGGGGTGGCCCCCGACATATATAAGGGTTTATCTTGTCCGCTAGATCACAGAGCATCAATGGTTGGTGGGCACGATCCATGTGACAACTGTCTCGACCAATCAGAGCGTACTAGCAAAGATGAGCACATGTGCGAGAGATAGATACAAAGAGAGGGGAAAACTGAGTAGCACTTCAGAACCAAGGGCAAGACTGAGTAGAACTTAAAAACCAAGGGCAAGACTGACAAAGGGATTCAAATAGAACATAGAAAATGATTTAAAAAATGGAAAATGCATCTTTTATACAATAAAATACATCTTGGCATACATCAAACTATTTGCAATTCAAATATATACCAGTTTGACAATAATTGCCTCATTCAGATAAACTATTTTTTGGGGAGGGATGTTTTGGGAAGAGACTTGAGTAGAAAGCCATGAACCTTCATAGATAGTAGGTGGTTTGAGAAGTGGTGATTTAGGTTAAAACTTGGTTTATATACATTTCTTATGGTGGCAGGTCACATAATAAGACTCATGGGTAGATTGATAAGGGGTGGCCCGATCTTCTCGTTGAGCACGTCTTAGATGATGGTGGATGTAATGGAGATAACTTGTGGGATGCTGTGAATCACCGGTTGTTCCCCGTTGCCAATGCAACAGATCTCAACCCAGATGGTATTCACAACTTCACACACTTGCGCACGTAGCCGCCGACCACGAAGCGGTTTGCAATCTACCAATTCCTAATGGAACAGCAGAAAACACGAAAACTTTCAGTAGAAAACTCCAGATCGAATCAAAGTGGAGGTATGCTAGATATTCCTGATCGAATCAAAGAGTAACATTTAATTTCAGATGAATGATTGCAGCAGTTCAACGAAACAAGTATTGGTTTAATCTAAACATGGTCTAACCCTAATTGCGGCGTCTGTGGGGATACTTAAAGAGGTTGGGGTGAGCTCCTCACAAACCAGGCCTAAAACCAGCCTTATTTTGGCCCAAACTGACCGGGTTCGACTCAAACTGATACATACCGACCCATAGATGGGTTCGGCCTAATTGGCGCGCAGGCCAAACATCGTGGAACACCTTAAACATGTATTTCTTTGTGCGCCACATCCCTCTCTTGATCATACATGATTTCCTCATTGTCTCCTAGTGCGCCTGCCTGCCTCTCCTCCCTCGCACACTTGCTGATATTGGAAATCAGTTCTTGTTCTTCTCGCTGCAACTCTCCTTCTCCTCCACGTGCAACGCTTGTATTGTCAACAAACCTGATCATACAAAGGTGCATAGACTTAGGCAGTATAAAGTTCTAATCAAATAAAATATCAGATTCAATTAAGATTGAGTTCACCTGTTGGCCAAGTAGCTTTGCACGTGCTCTTGTAATTGGTCCAATTCTGACTTCATTGGACTTGTCTTGTGTAGCACCATTATCATCATCATTGGGAGAAAATGGTAAAGGACTAGGGATGTCCTCATCATCCTCCCCCCCTTCAAAAGGCGTCGACCGCGATGCTCCAAGGTCTTCTTCATCATATGGTGTCAAATCAGAAACATTGAACGAATTGCTCACGCCAAACACATCAGTAGGAAGATCAATCTTGTATGCATTATCATTTATCTTTGCAAACACTTTATATGGACCAGCACCCTTGGCTGTAACTTGGACTTGCGTTGTTGTGGAAATCTGTCTTTGCGGAAATGCACCCATACCATGTCACCTGGCTAGAACAACACCTCCTTTCTCTTCTGATTAACACGATCCGCGGTGTACTTGCCCTTCTTCTCAATTGCTTCCTTTGTCTTCTCATGTATCTTCTTCACAAAATCTGCCCTCTTGGATGCCTCCATGTTAACTCTCTCTTGAAGTGGAAGGGGCAACAAACCAAGTGATGTAATTGGTTTAAAGCCATAGATCACCTCAAACGGAGAAAGCTGCGTTGTTGAGTGTACCGCCCTGTTATATGCAAACTCCACATGCGGCAAACAATCCTCCCATACACGCAGGTTCTTCTTGATAATTGATCGCATCAATGTTGAAAGAGTGCGATTTACAACCTCTGTTTGACCATCAGTTTGTGGCTGACAAGTGGTGCTGAAAAGTAACTGATGTGGCCCGACCTTCGGTCGTTACCACATCATGGTATCCAACTTATGCCAAGTCGTCATGGACTCCAAAGGTGAATCCGTTCCTCTATGCGAGCCCACTTCCAACCCCACTGAATGGTATACTACTTCATACTCTACCCCATATCCATGACAGGCTCACACCAACAAGTACAGAGGCATGGGAGGAAGCCTGGAGCACCAAGCCTGACAAGACAGAGGCTTGGAAGAGAAGACGGAAGAAGCAGCAGCTGGAGCACCGGAGTCTCCGGCCTACGCACACCGAAGTCTCCGGCCTGAAGACACCGGAGTCTCCGGCCTGCTGACCCCGGAGTCTCCGGACCCATCTCCGCACCGGCCCCTAGGTCGAGCTCGAGGATAGTCTGTCTACCACTCCGGAGACGACACCGGAGACAGATCGGAGTCTCCGGCCCACACTAGAGTCTCCGTACCCCACACCGGAGTTTCCGGCCCACACCGGAGTCTCCGTACCCCACACCGGAGTCTCCGGCCTGAGCGTATGGGCCTGCGCGCCGCCAGCTGGGCCTTTGGCCCATGTACCCCTTAGTCCACCCAGACTTTCCCCTTTTATTCCTAAAGTACCCTTGAACTAGTGGCTGGCCTATATATAGTGCCCCCACCCCCTCATGTAACCCTAGGCATAGATGATAGACTAAAGAAAACCCCCCTTTGTGGAATCTCAAGTTTTGCCTCATCCCCTTCTACCAAAGGGGATCGACTATCGTCACCACCTTGTTGGAGTTTGCATCGCCCCTCCCTCGTTGTACAAGGCCTTGGCATCCGTGTCCCTTTGCCAAGACGTCAACACCCTCTCGAAGGTGTTCTTCCCTCTCCGCGTGGGATCGAGGGAGCACATTGACCGATCTTTTCTTGCGAGGATTCTGTTGGACCGGTGGCCTCCGGTGAGAGCAATCGGCCTTGTATCGTGTGTGTTTTGCGTGTGTTCATCGTGTTCTTTGCGAGGTGTGCGTCCGCTTCCGCTACTGTCTCCCTTTCCCCTCGCTTTCCCATCGATTTGACCACGACATCCGTGAAGATCGGGCCACCCATGGGGTTACCCCATAACATCTGGTATCAGCAGCTTTTGGTTGCCACGGATTTCCCCTCGATTTGGTCTTTTTCCCCATTAATTCGAAAATGCCACCAAAAACAGCCCCAATTCGTGTTTTGGATCGATCTGTGATTTGAGTGCGTTTTGGTAGGTTTTGATCTGTGAATTACTTGCTAAACTTGTTGATCTTCCTTCCCCTGCGTTTCCATGGCCTAATTCCTTGTTTTCCCCCACCAATTTGAGGTTTTGGGTCGAGTTTTTCCGCCAAAACTCATCCCGTTCGTGTTCTAAAACTTCTGAAATCGACCGGACCGGAGATTCTGGCCCCCGGACCAGAGACTCCGGCCCAGACCAGAGATTCCGACCCCCAGACCGGAGATTCTGGTCCAGACCGGAGATTCTGGTCCAGACCGGCGTTTCTAGCAAAGTCTCCGCCCCCCACTGCTGACAGCAAATCTGTTTCACCGTTTTGGGCATAACTTTTCCATACGAACTCGGATTTTGGTGTTCTTTAGCTCGGTTTGAAGAGGAGAAAGAGCTCTCCATCGTCATCTCTACGGTTAATGCTATCTACTCCATCCAAATTTCGTGAGCAAGGCGGAATCCACCAATAAAGGGTGAAGATCGGCGACGAAAGGTATAAACATTCTGCGTCTTCTCCCCACTTGCTTTCCTTTGTGAGCTACACTATCGTTGCGTTCAACAAACACCTATTGAGACTAGTTCCTCCTATGATTGCTTGGGCTATGCACATTTGATACCTTGTAGAATTCCGAGCAAAAGTTGTGAGCGCGCTATCTCATATAGTTATCTTGTATAGTTGTTGGCACAAGGAAGAGGCAAGTGAAAAAGAAAGAAAAAGAGAAAAAATAGAAAAAGAGAAAAAGAAGAAAAAAGAAAGAAAGAACAAGTGCCTCATAGAATAGGAAGCGCAGCTCGATGAACATCAAATAGGTGGTACTTATTGTGCATATCTTGTAGCCCACCAATTTAGTGCAATCGAACTAGCGTCTCTCCTTGCACTTGTGCGACACGAGCTTATAGTCTTCGCTAGGTAATCATTTGGTTCTTAGCTCACTTTCTCCATCACACAAATCCCATTTATCCCACCGTGTGTGTTTCCTTGTACATATTTCCTCTTGTGGATTGACTTGTTTTGCTTTGTGATCATCGTGGTTCTTTACTTGCCATTCCGATATCTTGATTTCGGATTGTTCTTGGACACGCCACCTTCCATACCTATCCACCATAAGCTTTGTATGTGGGTGTTTTTAGTGGTTAGTTGATTTTGGTGTTCCGCGTAAACTTCACTTTGCTTGGTTTTGATTGCTCTCAAGTGTTGCCACTTGCACGATACTATCTTCCAAGGTAAAGTAAGGTTTGACGTTGCATCCCTAACCCCCTACCACTTCCATATGCACCACTTGGTCTTGTGAATCATGTCTAGGGACTCCGGAACCGAGGATAATATCTATGAAGAATCCATGATGAGCCACCACGACTACGACTCCACAAGTATAGAGGACATGATGGAGCACTACACCGACAATGGCTCCGCATGCTTTGAGGACCCGGAGCATTCCACCTATGATGGCTCCACATGCATGGAAGACATGGATCACGTCATCAACTATGGCTCCTCAAGCATGGAGGACATGGAGCTCTACATCGACAATGGCTCCTCATGCATGGAGTACATGGAGCACTACACCGACAATGGCTCCACATGCTTGGGTGATATGGAGTACTACATCAACAACGACTCCCCAAGCATGGACAACTTCGAGTGCTACAACGAAGACGCCTCACCAAGCATGGAGGAGATGGCGACCTTCACCCACTTCGAGGGCTCTTCCATGAGCCATGAAGAATACCTCCACCGGTTGCAGATGGAGGACTACTATGCCAAGCTAGCGGAGATGCATCATCAAGAAACCATGACCTTCAAGGCCAAGCGTGCCACACCAAAGGGCACTACCTACTTCGATGATCCACCTCCAAGGCGTCAAGCGTGGACACCTACATGGCGTCATGCACCACCATCTCCAAGGCGACGAGCGCCATCACCTCCAAGCCGTCAGGCGCCACCATCTCCAAGCCACTAAGCACCACCATCTCCAAGGAGCCAAGAACCACAACCTCGAAGGCGTCAAGTGCAACAACCTCCAAGGCAACAAGTGCCACCGCCTACAAGAAGAGTGGCACCCCAACATCATCTTCCCAAAGAGGCACCACGAAGCAAGAATCTTCATCGACATACATCCTCTAGAGATCATCACGAACATCAAGAGGATACAAGACGTCGTTCAAGGCATCTTCGCCATGAAGACGGAGAATACATGTGTTATGGGTCTCCTTGTGGATTTACCCTTGGAGTGGCCCGATCTTCACGGATTTGAGGCGGAAGTGAGGGAAAACACGATGAACACGATGAACACAACTCTAATGCAAGGTAAAGATACAAACACACGCCAAATCACACCCAATTCAATTTGCTCCCGTTGGTTCGAACAACCAACCCAATAGAATCCTCGGCGAGAGACCTTGCGGTAGAATCACTAAAGGAGAGATCGGCAAGCGGACGGTAAAATCCAAATCAAGGAGAGAGTAGCAACCAAGTAGAATCCCAAAGGGGAGAGACCAAGCACTACTAGAATCCTTGATAGGGAGAGACCAAACACTTGAGGAGGGTCTTGACAACTTGGAGAAGGGCACCGACTCCAAGGCCTTGTACAACTCATAGATCTACTAATGAGAGGGGGTTCCCATCTAGGGTTTGGCACATGCCTCAATTCATCATCATCTCTAGGGCTTCAAGGAGGGGGTGGGGGCATATATATAGGCCAGCCACGAGCTAGGGGTAAAATAGGCATAAGTAGGAAGTTTAGGGCGTTACATGGGCCAAGCCCAGCTTAAGGCACGCGGGCCCACGATGCTCGGGACGGAGAGTCCGGTGTGGGCTCCGGAGACTCTGGTGTGGGCCGGAGACTCCGGTCTGTCTCCGATGTCGCCTTCGGAGGGGGTCACAGACTGTCCCAAGCGCCGGTTCGGGGCTTGGTCCGGAGACCAGGCCGGAGACTCTGGTGTGGTAGACCGGAGACTCCAGTCTACTGGTCTGGAGACTCCGGTCCTGCTTCAGCAGCTTCTTGCGTCTTCTCTTCCAGGCCTCTTGTTTGGGTGTCTTGGGTCCAGACCCATCCTTGTTGCATCTCCTTGGCATCATGTTCATGGACCTAGTCACATCATGGGCATTTGTCTCAAGTAGGATTCCATTCGCACAATAACCAACAAAAGGCAAAGCATGGAAGGAGTTCACCTTTGGAGTGATGATTAGCGTGCCATGATGTGGACCAAAGGTGGTTTCCACATGTTGGGATACATCAACATGTTGAGCACCATCGATAATGCGCAACCAAGCTCAAGAAGGCACCACCATCACAAGAAGAGTGCCAAGGATAAGGAGCATCGTCGCGAGCGTCATTTGGATGACCAAGTGCACCATCTACATCAACCTTTGGCAAGGCACGCCAATGACCTCCGTCGACACCATCATAAGGCACCTTCAACTACTCGTGCCACCACCAAAAGGGCACCAAGAGAAAGCTCTCCTCCACACCATCAAGCTTCAATGCCAAGACTTGATATCCTAGATGACGCATGCAACTTCATGGATGAGGAAGACGAAGACCTCTACTTTGCCAAGTTGGACGTGTACGTCAAGAGGACTACACAAGCCAAGGTGCAAGATGGTAACGACAAGGTCAAGATTGGTGAGCATGGGATTTTCCCTTCACCAAAGGAGGCGCATGGAGTTGAGAGAACCAAGCTTATCCCCATATGCTTGAGTGATGATGTGGTACCAATCCCATGTGAGTATGAGAGCCACTTAGCCCACTTGAGTGAAAACAATAGTGAGATGAGTGACTCCACCATACGTGAGATTGAGTGCTTCCACTTGGAGGGCATGAGTGATACACCGAATGAGTTGAGAGTGGTAGTTGATAAGTTGATGAGGGCAAACCTCTAGGGTGGCCCGATCTTCACGGATCTCGTGGTCAAGTCGATGGGAAAGCGAGGTGATATGGGGTGGCCCGATCTTCTCAGCAAGCTCTTGTCGATGGTGATGATGGATGATAGATAACTAGTGCGTAGCTATGATCTCTCCCGCTCGATCCCTGATGCCAATGCAACAGCTCTCGAACCTTGTAGGATATTCACAACACCACACTCTTGCGCACGCAGCCGTGACCACGAACGGTAGTATGCAATCTACTAATTCCCAATGGAACAACAGATCACACTCAATTATAGTTGGCAGATTCGAACACAGGGTAATTCCAGAGGTTCTATGAAAGAAACAACTCCAAAATATTTTAACGTGGTCTAAAACCTAACTTGTGACGGCTACGGAGGTTTATATGAGGGCTGGGGCGTCCTCCCCTCTAAACGGGCCTAAAAACAGCCATAACATGGCTCAAACTGACTCGGTTCGACTCAATGTGATACATACCGACCCATATATGGGTTCGGCCTTATTGGCACGCAGTCCAAACGTCGTGCAACACCTCAAACATGTAATTCTTGGTGCACCATCTCTCTCTCTTGATCATACGTGATTTCCTCATTGCGTCCTAGTGCGCCTGCCTCCCGCTCCTCCCTCGCGCACTTGTTGATATTGGAAATCAGCGCTTGTCCTTCTTGCTGCAACTCTCCTCCTCCTCGCGCAACGCTTGTGTTATCAATAAACCTGATCATACAAAGATGCATAGACTTAGGTAGTATAAAGTTCTCATTAAGTAAAACATCAGGTTCAATTAAGAGTGAATTCACCTGTTGCTCAATCAGCTTTGCACGAGCTCTTGTAATGGGTCCAATCCTGATTTCATTGTACTTGTTCTTTGCAGCAACATCTTCATTGTGAATAGGAGTAGGAGATAGTGGAATAGTATGGATGTCCTCATCATCTCCCCCCCCTTCAAAAGGCGTCGACCTCGACGCTCCAAGGTCTTCTCCAGCATATGGTGATAAATCAGCAACGTTGAAGCTGTTGCTAGCACCACCAAACTCCTCAATAGGTATATCAACTGAATAGGCATTATCATTAATGTTGGCTAACACTTTGTAAGGACCAGCACCACGTGGCTTCAACTTGGACTTGCGAAGTAGTGGAAATTTGTCCTTGCGTAGATGCACCCAAACCATATCTCCAGGCTCGAACAACACTTCTTTTCTTGCTTGATTCCTTGCAGTAGCAATGTTCTTGCCTTTCTCCTCAATAGCCTCTCGAGTCTTCTCATGTATTTTCTTCACATAATCAGCATGTGTTGATGCCTCCATATCAACTCTCTCATGTAATGGCAGAGGCAACATATCGAGTGGCGTTAATGGCTTGAAGCCATACACCACCTCAAAAGGACAAAGCTGAGTAGTTGAATGCACAACCCTGTTGTAAGCGAACTCAACATGTGGCAAACACTCTTCCCACTCCCGCAGATTCTTTTTAATCATGGTCCTTAGTAGCTATGACAATGTTCTATTCACCACCTCCGTTTGACCATCTGTTTGGGGGTGACATGTAGTACTGAACAACAACTTCGTTCCTAGCTTCCCCCATAAGGTCTTCCAAAAGTAGCTCATGAACTTCACATCACGGTCAGAAACAATCGTCTTTGGTACGCCATGTAATCTCACGATGTCCCTGAAAAACAGGTTAGCAACATGCGACGCATCGTCGCTTTTGTGGCAGGCAAAAAAATGAGCCATCTTAGAGAACCTATCCACTACCACAAATATAGAATCATGACCTCTCTGAGTTTTAGGTAGACCTAGCACAAAATCCATAGTAATGTCTTCCCATGGAGTAGTAGGTGCAGAGAGAGGTGTATACAAACCGTGAGGATTTAGCTTGGATTTCGACTTGTGGCAAGTAATGCATCTGCTCACAAATCTGTACACATCACGCCTCATCTTGGGCCAATAAAAATGATCAGCAAGCATGAGCAATGTCTTCTCACGCCCAAAGTGACCCATCAAACCACCAGCATGTGATTCCTGCACTAAGAACAAACGCAACGACGATTCTGGAATCATAGTTTGTTAGCTCGAAACAAATATCCATCATGTATATGATACTTATCCCATGCGTTTCTAAGAGCACATAAACGATATGGTTCAGGAAAATCATGGTCAGTTGCATAAAGTGCACAAATAGCTTCTAATCCAGGAATTTTAACATCAAGATTGGTTAATAGCATGTTCTTCCTAGATAGAGCATCAGCAACAACATTCTCTTTTCCCTTCTTATAATTAATGATGTAAGGAAAAGACTCAATGAACTCAACCCATTTAGCTAATCTTCTATGCAAGTTTGATTGAGCTTTCAAGTATTTCAATGCTTCATGATCAGAATGTATGATGAATTCCTTTGGCCACAAATAATGTTGCCAAACTTCAAGTACTCTCACAAGTGCATACAGTTCTTTATCATAGATTGAATAATTCAAACGAGCACCAGTCAGTTTCTCAGAAAAATAAGCTATAGGTCGTCCCTCTTGCATCAAAACGCCACCTATGCCTATACCACTAGCATCACATTCAACTTCAAATTGCTTCGAAAAATCAGGTAATGCAAGCAATGGTGCAGAAGTAAGCAAATGTTTCAATGTATCAAATGCAATGTCTTGGGCCGCGCCCCAAACAAAAGGAACACCTTTCTTTGTCAAATCATTTAATGGTGCAGCAATGGTGCTAAAATCTTTCGCAAAGCGCCTATAGAAACCAGCGAGACCGTGGAAACTACGCACTTGACTTACATTCATTGGAGTAGGCCAATTCTGAATTGATTCAATTTTAGATTGATCTACCTCTACTCCATGCTTAGAAACAACAAATCCTAGGAATATGACCTTATCTTTTGCAAATGTACACTTCTCAAGATTAGCATACAGTTTATTATCACGTAACACTTGCAAAACTTGTCTAATATGAGTGCAATGTTCAGATTCGGTGTGGCTGTATATGAGTATATCATCAAAGTAAACAACCACAAAACGACCAATAAACTCTCTCAAAACATGATTCATCAAACGCATGAAAGTACTAGGTGCATTAGTAAGGCCAAACGGCATGACTAACCACTCATACAAGCCGAATTTAGTTTTGAAAGAAGTTTTCCATTCATCCCCTTCTTTCATCCTAATTTGATGATAACCACTACGCAAAGTCAATTTTAGAGAAAACAGCAGCACCACTCAATTCATCTAGCATATCCTCTAAGCGTGGAATAGGATGATGATATCGAATAGTGATGTTATTAATCGCTCTACAGTTAACACACATGCGCCATGTACCATCTTTCTTAGGAACTAAAATAACAGGAACAGCACAAGGGCTAAGAGAAACACGAATGTACCCTTTATCCAGCAACGCTTGTACTTGCTTCTGAATTTCCTTAGTTTCTTCGGGATTAGTCCTGTAGGGTGCACGGTTGGGAAGTGTGGTGCCAGGAATCAAGTCCACTTGATGTTCTATACCACGCAATGAAGGTAAGCCTGCGGGTACATCTTCTGGAAACACATCCCCAAAGTCCTGCAGAACAGAAGAGACACCAAGAGAAATAGGGGTCATGTCGTTAGAAACCAATACCTCGCCCTTATACATGAGCACAAGTGGCATGGCTGTAGGATCCTCACGAAATTCTCTCATATCTTCCTTAGTGGCTAATATTAATAAACTGGGCTCTCTCTCACTTTTCGTTATATCACTCAATTTAGGCTCAATTACATCAGGAACAGCTGTCACGCAATCTCGCCGAGTGGTAGTATCTTCCTTCAGGTTCACCTCGATCTTCTGGCGAGAATCATTCACAATTTCTTGTGGTGTCATTGGCTGCATAGTAATCTTCTTTCCTTTGAATTCCAAGTGATATGTATTGGCTCAGCCATTGTGTTGCACATGGTGATCATAGAGCCATGGCCGACCCAATAGTAGGTGACAAACAGTCATAGGAACCACATCAAAATCAATAGAATCTTTGTAGGGTCCTATTTGAAAGTTCACTCGTACCATATGATTTACCTTCATCTCACCATTGTTGCTCAACCATTGTATGTAGTATGGCTTGGGATGAGGTAAGTATGTCAAATTCAATTTGGCACATAATTCCTTACTTGCAAGATTTCTGCAGCTACCTCCATCAATAATGACCTTGCAAGCTTTATTTGGTTCAACTAGAGCTTTTGTTTGGAACAAGTTGCAACGTTGGGATTCCTCAACCGGTTGCACACTAAGTACACATGAAGACACGGCGATAGTTGGTGCACGCTCAGCATATGCATTAGCACCACCCTCGCCGTCATCAATATCATCATCAGAAGCTTCATCTCCACATTCTACTTCACCTTGTTCATTAACAAACATAACCTTGCTGTTTGGACAATCCTTCTTGTAGTGACCTCTGCCTCCACAAGTATGGCACACCACATCACGAGTACGTGCAGTAGACATGTTGGAACCCGAGCTAGCAGCAGGAGCAGCGGGTTTCCGAGTATTAGAACCAAACGAAGGTGTACTTGCTGGTTTGGCCGATGGTGTAAACGGAACAGCAGCTGGTGGCATGACAGTGGGAGGTGTAGATCTGGCCGAAAATCTGCTAGATGGAAATCGAGCACGTGACTTTGCCTGTTCAGCCAGCTGGGACTCGGCCTCTCTAGCATGGTGCAGCAGCTCGTTCATTGTCTCATACTTGTGATAACGCACAATACTCTTGATTTGAAGCTTCAAATTGTTGAGGAAACGTTGCATCATCATCTCTCGTGATTCACGAACATTAGCACGCTGCATAAGCATCTCCATCTCCATGTAGTACTCATCAACTGTCAGCTGATCGTATGACAAAGACCCACGGAAACACACACGGTGGAGATAAATGGGGCAATTTCAACTATGAAAATGAGCTCAAAAAAGTAAGGTATGTCAGAGGAATGCTCGTGTTGCAATGCACAAGGAGAGACACTAGCAATGTCTCAACGAAACGGGCACAACATTGCTAACTGAGCAGCCCGTAGAGCACTAAGCACGCTAGTCTCGTAGGATAGTTATAGACACAAAGAAAGGCTTACTAAGGCTCACAAGGATAGGTACGCTATGTGGACTCAGTAAAAAAATAAACAAAAAAACAAAATTTGACCTGAGAATTGGTCTCTGCCACGGCAGAAAAACGGCCTAATATCCTGCCGCGGCAGGATGGAGGCAGAATTTTTTTTTCTCATACTTGCACAGACTGGTCTGTGGTAAGGCGACGGTTCGATTTTTTTTCGGATTTTTTTTTGTGGTCACGCTAGAGCATAGACTTGTCTGCGGTCAGGCGTGAGGCAGCAAGCCGATTTTTTTCGACTCGCCAAGTAGTACACAACTAGGACTCTTTACTTGGATCGGATCTGACTTGATGGTAGTGGAAAAAGATGGTGGAAAACAACTAGAACAACTAGAAAACAAATCTACGAAGAACATATCTAGATCTAATCTAATAGAGGAACGCGACCAGCAACTATTACTCGAATACGATGTAATCTAGGGTATGGAAAATCTTTTTGTGAGGCTTTTTCTGTATAGGATGAAAAACACTCTCTAATCTATGGATGGATTGTGGATTGCTTACCGAGGCAACGAGGAAATCAGATACCAAGATGATATTGCTCACCGAATAAACCCAGCGCTCTGATACCAAGATGATATGGGGTGGCCCGATCTTCTCAGCAAGCTCTTGTCGATGGTGATGGTGGATGATAGATAACTAGTGTGTAGCTATGATCTCTCCCGCTCGATCCCTGATGCCAATACAACAGCTCTCGAACCTTGTAGGATATTCACAACACCACACTCTTGCGCACGCAGCCGTGACCACGAACGGCAGTATGCAATCTACTAATTCCCAATGGAACAGCAGATCACACTCAATTATAGTTGGCAGATTCGAACACAGGGTAATTCCAGAGGTTCTATGAAAGAAACAACTCCAAAATATTTTAACGTGGTCTAAACCCTAACTTGTGACGGCTACGGAGGTTTATATGAGGGCTGGGGCGTCCGCCCCTCTAAACGGGCCTAAAAACAGCCATAACTTGGCCCAAACTGACTCGGTTTGACTCAAACTAATACATACCGACCCATATATGGGTTCGGCCTTATTAGCACGCAGTCCAAACATTGTGGAACACCTCAAACATGTAATTCTTGGTGCGCCATCTCTCTCTCTTGCTCATACGTGATTTCCTCATTGCGTCCTAGTGCGCCTGCCTCCCGCTCCTCCCTCGCGCACTTGTTGATATTGGAAATCAGCGCTTGTCCTTCTTGCTGCAACTCTCCTCCTCCTCGCGCAACGCTTGTGTTATCAATAAACCTGGTCATACAAAGATGCATAGACTTAGGTAGTATAAAGTTCTCATTAAGTAAAACATCAGGTTCAATTAAGAGTGAATTCACCTGTTGCTCAATCAGCTTTGCACGAGCTCTTGTAATGGGTCCAATCCTGAATTCATTGGACTTGTTCTTTGCAGCAACATCTTCATTGTGAATAGGAGTAGGAGATAGTGGAATAGTATGGATGTCCTAATCACGAGGGGAAAGGGAGAAGGTAGCGGAAGCGGACGCACACCTCGCGAAGAACACGATGAACACACGCAAAACACACACGCTACAAGGCCGATTGCTCTCACCGGTGGCCACCGGTCCGATAGAATCCTCGCAAGGAAAGATCGGTCAACGTGCTCCCGTCAATCCCAATCGGAGAGGGAAGAACACCTTGGAGAGGGTCTTGACGTCTTGGCAAAGGGACGCCGATGCCAGGGCCTTGTACAACGAGGGAGGCGCGATGCAAACTCCAACGAGGTGGTGACGATAGTCGATCCCCTTTGGTAGAAGGGGATGAGGCAAAACTAGAGATTCCACAAAGGGGGGTTCTCTTTAGTCTATCATCTATGCCTAAGGGATACATGAGGGGGGTGGGGGCTCTATTTATAGGCCAGCCACAAGTTCAGGGGTAGTTTGGGCATAAAACTAGGGTTTGGTGCGAAATAGAGGGGTACATGGGCCAAGGGCCCAGTTGTTGGCTCGCAGGCCCATCACTTGGGCCGGACAGTCCGGCTCGGAGCGACCAGACAGTCCGGGGTAGCCGGACACTCCGGGTAGTGTCCGGGTAGTGTCCGAACTAGCCTTCTGAATGTCCACTCCAGGTTGGGGCTGGGGCAGGCCGGACACTCTGGCCGAGTCACGCCGGACACTCCGGCTGGTTCCGGGCGGACTCTCCGGGGCGATGACGGCGGAGACTCTCGTTCTGTAGCTGGCTGCTCCTGGTCCATCTTCTTGGTTGACTTGGGGACGATCTTGGGGACTTGGCATTGTGGATGTAGTAGCGTCCGCAAGATGGGCTGCATCAGCTCCCCCCCTTCAAAAAGAGTCGTCCTCGACTCTTCATGCTCATCCTAAGAAGATGATGTCGAGAGACCTTCTTGATCGTGAGGTTCACCATATAGTCGTCCTTGAGAAGCTTGATGTGGCAACTCTTCAATGTTCCTTCACCTTCCATGAAGCCTACAAAGCTCACAACAAAAGCGAAGCAACACTCAAAGAGTAGCCAATTCATGAAGATTATAGCATGAGTCCTCAGGTAGAAGGAAGTCACCTTAGGATGTAGAGATGGCTCGTTGAAGGGCAGCCATAGGTGACTCTCTACGGTTCATCTTGTCAACTCTTGGTCCATAGAGGTTGACGCGTAAGCAATTGTACCTTCACACAACAAAGACCAAGCAACATATGTTTGTGTGTGATAGAGGAGCATGTCACTTGTGGATGTCCATTCTTGTTCACAACACTATTAGCACAACTCAAGTATAGCAAACCGGATGCATATGCAAGGTCAAAGTGCATGGAAATTGTTTGAACATCATCCAAATGTGGGAACTCAAAAACTCCATAAAACATCTTAGTGTGGCACTCAAAGCAATGGACAATATTGGTCAACATCTTTGATGCAAGGATAGGAGAATTCGGCAAAAACACATGAGGAAAGATATCCAAAACAACAACATTATGTGTGCAAACAAACCATTGGAATGAACAATTGTTCAATATGTTGGATGCCATACACATATCATCAAAAGCCAAAATCATGGGAGTATGAGTATCGCAAGCGATAGCAAAAAACAACATGTTTGCAAACAAACCATATGAAAGAGCAAGTGGTCCTTATGTTTGTTGCAACAACAATATGAGAGACTTGGAAGCTCTCATGACAATACATGCTCAAAATGGCATTATGGTTGCACACAAAACATCGGAAATAGAAATTTCTCAACATTTTTGTGGCAACACACAAAGCATCCATATCCAAAAGCAATGAAACATGATTGTCACAAGGTGAAAGAATACCATCAACATGCTTGCAAGCAAACCATAGGAAAGAGCAATTTTTCAACATGAAGATGCAAAGCATGCAAAAGGTATCAGAGCTGGGTTCGATCTTGAACTCACTTGGGGGATGCTCTCTAGAGCTCTTTTTGTCAACTCGTGCTCAACCGAGGTTGACATTCTCTTGCGGGTACCTACACACATCAAGCACAAAAGGTAGAATGTGTGTGCATGGTAGAGAAACACATCATCCATCATGACGTATCTCTTCTTATGCACATCACCATGAGTGTCAATCAAGTATGAAGTAGATGCATGGTGAATATGCAAGTGGTGAACATGCTTATCATGGCAATCATCAAAATCTCTAAAATTTGAGAAAGCTATGGGGGCCATCTCAATATAAACCATATGAGAATTATTGTTGCAAGCAAAACAAGTGAAAGAGCAATTGTTCAACTTGTTGCAAGCAACGGGAGAGATTGTAAAACATTCATGACAAAGCATGGTTTGATGGGTACCATTGGTAACATCATCGCAAGCAAAACATTGGAAAGAGCACTTGTTCAACAAAGTGCAAGCAATGATATCATCGACGTAACGTTTAGAGCATGGCATGACTATGGCAACATCATCACAATCAAATAATTTCACATGCTCAACATTATGCAAAGGCAAAGTATCACGTGGAAATATCAATGAATCATATGCGATATCACAAACATCATCCATAGCATGCCAATCATCACAAGTCATCATGTCCACTAATGGGATCATGGCATCATCAACACCCGTATTCTTACGTTGTTCATACCTCTCATATGAAGTGGGTGTTGTGGTAGTGTTGGCCTCCATGTGGACGACTTCTTCATCATGTGTGGGGATGGCATCATCTTCATCCACCATGTTCATCTTCTTGGTCAGAGGCATCATCATCTCCAAGCTTAGCACTTCTTGATCCATGGAACCTAGCAAATCATGAGAAAACACACTAGAGGTAGAGGGTAAGTCGTTATAAATCAAAGTGGTCTCACATGACCTATCAACTACCACTCTCAACTCACTAGGTGTATCACTCATGCCCTCCAAGTGGAAGCACTCAATCTCACATATGGTGGAGTCACTCATCTCACTCTTGTTTTCACTCAAGTGGGCTAAGTGGCTCTCATGCTCACATGGGATTGGTACCACATCATCACTCAAGCATGTAGGGGTAGGCTCGGTTCACTCAACTCCATGCGCCTCCTTTGGTGAAGGGAGAGCCCCATGCTCACCATTCTCGACCTTGTCGTTGCCATCTTGTGGTAGTGGTGGAAGTAGGTTCATGTTGTTGTCGAGAGCGGTGCTCGGATCGACTTCATCACATATGTGGCCTTGGCTTCCTCCATCTTGAATTGCAGACTCTCTTGGCGTGAAGCTTGATGGCATGGTGGAGAGCTTGCTCTTGGTGCCCTTTCGGTGGTGGCACGAGTAGTTGAAGGCGCCTTATGATGGTGTCGACGGAGGTCATTGGTGTGTCTTGCCAAAGGTTGATGTAGATGGCGCACTTGGTCATCCACATGACGCTCGCGACGATGCTCCTTGTCCTTGGCACTCTTCTTGGTGAGGCATTGGAATGAGCGCAAAGCATCATTAGTCTTGGCCATCATGCTCATGGTTTTGGTGAAGTTGTTGTCCATGTCGCTCTTGAAATTGTTGAGGGATCTTTCAAACTTGTCCATGTGATGGTGGACCTTGGCGCTCTCGAGGTAGATGCTCCCTCTTGGTTGATGCGACTTGAGGAGATTGTCGTCGTCGTTCTTGAAGTCGTCCATGCTTGGGGAGTTATTGTTGTTGTAAAACTCCATATCACCCAAGCATGTGGAGCCATTGTCGGTGTAGTGCTCCATCATGTCATCCATGCTTGTGGAGGCGTAGGCATGGTGGCTCATCGTGGATTCTTCATAGATATCATCCTTGGGTCCGGAGTTCCTAGACATGATTCACAAGACCAAGTGGTGTATATGGAAGTGGTAGGGGGTTAGGGATGCAACGTCGAACCTTACTTTACCTTGGAAGATAGTATCGTGCAAGTGGCAACACTTGAGAGCAATCAAAACCAAGCAAAGTGAAGTTCACACGGAACACCAAAACCAACTAACCACTAAAATCACACACACACAAAGCTTATGGTGGATAGGTATGGAAAGTGGCGTGTCCAAGAACAATCCGAAATCAAGATATTGTAATGGCAAGTAAAGAACCACGATGATCACAAAGCAAAACAAGTCAATCCACAAGAAGGAAATATGTACACGAAAACACACACGGTGGGATAAATGGGACTTGTGCGACGGAGAAAGTGAGCTAAGAACCAAATGATGACCTAGCAAAGACTATAGGCTCGTGTCGCACAAGTGCAAGGAGAGACGCTAGTTCGATTGCACTAAATTGGTGGGCTACAAGATATGCACAATAAGTACCACCTATTTGATGTTCATCGAGCTGCGCTTCCTATTCTATGAGGCACTTGTTCTTTCTTTCTTTTTTCTTCTTTTTCTCTTTTTCTCTTTTTCTATTTTTTTCTCTTTTTCTTTCTTTTTCACTTGCCTCTTCTTTGTGCCAACAACTATACAAGATAACTATATGAGATAGCGCGCTCACAACTTTTGCTCGGTATTCTACAAGTATCAAATGTGCATAGCCCAAGCAATCATAGGAGGAACTAGTCTCAATGGGTGTTTGTTGAATGCAAAGATAGTGTAGCTCACAAAGGGAAGCAAGTGGGGAGAAGTCGCGGAATTTTATACCTTTCGTCGCCGATCTTCACCCTTTATTGGTGGATTCCGCCTTGCTCACGGAATTCGGATGGAGTAGTAATATAAACAATGGAGATTATGATGTAGAGCTCTTTCTCCTCTTCAAAACGAGCTAAAGAACACCAAAATCCGAGTTCGTATGCAAAAGTTATGCTCAAAACCGTGAAGCAAATTTTTCTGTCAGATGGGGGCGGACAGCCCGGTGCGCGTAGGCCGAACAGTCCGGCCGGGCCAGATATTCCGGTCAGTTTAGGCCGGAAACTCCGGTGGGGCGGATATTCCGGTCCGTTTTGGCCGGACAGTCCGGTCCGGTCGAACCAGAACTTTCAGAACACGAACGGGACGAGTTTTGGCGGAAAAACTCGAACCAAAACCTCAAATTGATGGGGGAAATCAAGGAATTAGGCCATGGAAACGCAGGGGAAGGTAGATCAACAAGTTTAGCAAGTAATCACGGATCAAAACCTACCAAAATGCACTCAAATCACAGATCGGTCCAAAACACGAATTAGGGCTATTTTTGGTGGAATTTTCGAATTTATGGGGAAAAAGACCAAATCGAGGAGAAATCCGTGGCAACCAAAAGCTGTTGATACCAGATGATGAGGGCAAACCTCTAGGGTGGCCCGATCTTCACGGATCTCGTGGTCAAATCGATGGGAAAGCGAGGGGAAAGGGAGAAGGTAGCGGAAGCGGATGCACACCTCGCGAAGAACACGATGAACACACGCAAAACACACACGATACAAGGCCGATTGCTCTCACCGGTGGCCACCGGTCCGATAGAATCCTCGCAAGGAAAGATCGGTCAACGTGCTCCCGTCAATCCCAAGCGGAGAGGGAAGAACACATTGGAGAGGGTCTTGATGTCTTGACAAAGGGACACCGATGCCAAGGCCTTGTACAACGAGGGAGGCGTGATGCAAACTCCAACGAGGTGGTGACGATAGTCGATCCCCTTTGGTAGAAGGGGATGAGGCAAAACTAGAGATTCCACAAAGGGGGGTTGTCTTTAGCCTATCATCTATGCCTAAGGGATACATGAGGGGGTGGGGGCTCTATTTATAGGCCAGCCACAAGTTCTGGGGTAGTTTGGGCATAAAACTAGGGTTTGGTGTGAAATAGAGGGGTACATGGGCCAAGGGCCCAGCTGTTGGCTCGCAGGCCCATCACTTGGGCCGGACTGTCCGGGTCGGAGCGACCGGACAGTCCGGGGTAGCCGGACACTCTGAGTAGTGTCCGGGTAGTGTCCGAACTGGCCTTCTGAATGTCCATGCCAGGTTGGGGCTGGGGCAGGCCGGACACTCCGGCTGGTTCCGGGCGGACTCTCCGGGGCGATGACGGCGGAGACTCTCGTTCTGGAGCTGGCTACTCCTGGTCCATCTTCTTGGTTGACTTGGGGACGATCTTGGGGACTTGGCGTTGTGGATGTAGTAGCGTCCGCAGGACGGGCTGCATCATAAGTCATGTGAGACCACTTTGATTTCTAACAACTTACCCTCTACCTCTAGTGTGTTTTCTCATGTTGTGCTAGGTTCCTTGGATCAAGACGCACCAAGCTTGGAGATGATGATGCCTCCAACCAAGAAGATGTACATGGTGGATGAAGATGATGCCATCCCCATATTGGATGAAGAAGTCGCCCACATGGAGGCCAATGCTACCACAACACCCACTTCATATGAGAGGTATGAACAAGGTAACAATATGGGTGTTGATGATGCCATGATCCCACTAGTGGTCATGATGACTTGTGATGATTGGCATGCTATGGATGATGTTTGTGATATCGCATATGCTTCATTGATATTTCCACGTGATACTTTGCCTTTGCATAATGTTGAGCATGCGAAATTATTTGATTGTGATGATGTTGCCATAGTCATGCCATGCTCTAAACATTACGTCGATGATATCATTGCTTGCACTTTGTTGAACAATTGCTCTTTCCAATGTTTTGCTTACAATGATAATCATAATGCTACCCCTCGGACCATGCTTTGTCATGAGTGTTTTACAATCTCTCATGTTGCTTGCAATAAGTGGAATAATTGCTCTTTCACTTGTTTTGCTTGCAACAATAATTCTCATATTGTTTATATTGAGATGGCCCCATAGCTTTCTCAAAATTTGGAGATTTTGATGATTGCCATGATAAGCATGTTCCCCACTTGCATACTCACCATGCACCTATGTTACACTTTCTTGACACTAATGGTGATGTGCACAAGAAGAGATATGTCATGATGGATGATGTTTTTCTCTACCATGCACACACGTTCTTCCTTTTATCTATGATGTGTATAGGTACCCGCACAAGAATGTCAACCTTGGTTGAGCACGAGTTGACAAAAAGAGCTCTAGAGAGCATCCCCCAAGTGATTTCAAGATCGAACCCAGCTCTGATACCTTTTGCATGCTTTGCATCTTTCATGTTGACAAATTGCTCTTTCCTATGGTTTGATTGCAAGCATGTTGATGGTATTCTTTCACCTTGTGACAATCATGTCTCGGTTCTATTGGATATTGATGCTTTGTGTGTTGCCACAAAAATGTTGAACAATTTCTCTTTCCGATGTTTTGTGTGCAACCATAATGCCATTATGAGCATGTATTGTCATGAGAGCTTCCAAGTCTCTCGTATTGTTGTTGCAACAAACATAAGGACCACTTGCTCTTTCATTTGGTTTGTTTGCAAACATGTTGCTTGTGTTTCGGCTTGCGATAATCATACCCCCATGATTTTGGCTTTTGATGATATGTGTATGGCATCCAACATATTGAACAATTGTTCTTTCCAATGGTTGGCTTGCACACATAATAATGTTGTTTTCGATGGTCTTCTGCATGTGTTTTTGCCGAATTCTCCTACTCTTGCATCAAAGATGTTGATCTATATCTTAGTCAATTGCTTTGAATGCCACACTAAGACGCTTTATGGAGTTTTTGAGTTCCCACATTTGGATGAAGTTCAAAAAAATTCCATGCACTTGGACCTTGCATA
The DNA here is from genome assembly GCA_910589775.1 of Avena eriantha. Taxonomy (NCBI): domain Eukaryota; kingdom Viridiplantae; phylum Streptophyta; class Magnoliopsida; order Poales; family Poaceae; genus Avena; species Avena eriantha. Next base: position 72,400 of record CAJUXJ010000625.1, on the reverse strand, counting down.
TGCATCCCGTTTGCTATACTTGACTTGTGCTAATAGTGTTGTGAACAAGAATGGACATGCCTTAAATGACATGCTCCTCTATCACACACAAACATATGTTGCTTGGTCTTTGTCGTGTGAAGGTACAATTGCTTACGCGTCACCCTCTATGGACCAAGAGTTGACAAGACGAACCGTAGAGAGTTACCTATGGCTTCTCCTCAATGAGCTATCTCTACATCATAAGGTGACTTCATTCTACTTGAGGACTCATACTATAATCTTCATGAATTGGCTATGCTTTGAGTGTTGCTTCGCTTTTGTGGTGAGCTTTAGGCTTCATTGAAGGTGAAGGAACATTGAGGTGTTGTCAATTCAATCATTTCGAGGATGACTATATGGTGAACCCCAGGATCACGAAGGTCTCTCGACATCTTCTACTTTGTGATAAGCGTGTAGAGTCGAGGACGAGTCTTTTTGAAGGGAGGGGAGATGATGTGGCCCGACCTTCGGTCGTTACCACATCATGGTCTCCAACTTATGCCACATCGTCATGGACTCCCAAGTTAAATCCGTTCCTCTATGTGAGCCCACTTCCAACCCCATTGGATGGTATACTACTTCATACTCCGCCCCATATCCATGACAGGTTCACACCAACAAGTACGGAGGCATGGGAGGAAGCCTAGAGCACCAAGCCTGACAAGACGGAGGCTTGGAAGAGAAGACGGAAGAAGCAGCATGTTGAGGGCAAACCTCGAGGGTGGCCCGATCTTTCATGATTCCCTTTCAAATCGAGGATGGAGTGCGGGGAGAGGAGGGGAGGATGAACACGACGAACGCACGCACGAAGAACGCAAAGAACACACACACAAAACCACGATACACACCAATAGCTCACGCCGGCGGTGACCGGTCCGGCACAATCCCTAGGATCGGCGTCGGGCGGCGGACTCTCTCTCGAACCGGCACGACGAGATGGGAGACTCGGTGAGATATTGACGTCTAGGCAAAGGGATACCGATGCCTAGGCCTTATACAACGCGGAGGCACAATGTAAACTCCAACGAGGTTTGGGGATATCGGTGCTGCTTAGTCAAGGAGCATGAGGCAAGAATTAGATAGATCCACAAAGGGGTTTCCACTAATTCCAATATCATGCCTAGGGTTTACAATGGATGTGGGGGACTATATATAGGCCAGCCACTTAAACATGGGTACTTTAGGAATAAAAGTCAAGTTCTGGACGGACTAAGGGGTACATGGGCCGCAGGCCCAAAGGCCTTTTCATGCCTGGCGATGGTCGGTCCGGAGACTCCGATGTAGTGGACAGGAGACTCCGGTCTGGACCGGAGAATCCGGTGTAGCCTTCGGACCGGCCTCCGGAGGGGCCTTCAGATTGTCCCAGGGCCTGATTCTGGGGGCAGACCGGAGGTGGGGCCGGAGACTCCGGTGTTCAGGCCGGACACTTTGGCGGACCGGAGACTCCGGCGTGCGCAGACCAGAGACTCCGGTCTAAGCAGCTCCAGCGGCTCCTGCTTCATGCTCTACTCCTTGCTCTCCATCCTTGGGTGCTTGGTGATGTGTCGAAGCTTCGTACCTGATGATGCATAGGGTAGTTGCATGAAGTAGCATACCATTCAAGGAGGTATCAAATTGGCACGAGGAGAGGAGCGAGTTCACCTTATCTTGTAAGAGTTTGGCTCGGGCACGAGTCATGGGTCCACTTGGGGGACTTGTTGGTGTAGATGTAGGAGCGTCCGTAGGACGGGCTGCATTAGCTCCCCCCTTGGGAAAGAGTCGTCCTCGACTCTTCATGGTTATCATCTTGAACATCTCCATGGTAGGGTGAAAGATCCTTGACATTGAATGTATTGCTTGCCAGGTACTTGGAGGTCGGTATGTCGATGATGTAGGCATTGTTGTTGATTCGTTTGAGGACCTTGAAGGGACCATCTCCTCTTGGCTTGAGCTTGGAGTCACGTTCCTTGGGGAAGCGGTCTTTGCTTAGGTGTATCCACACAAGGTCACCTTCTTCAAAGATCATCTCCTTCTTTTCCTTGTTTAACCTTGAAGCTTGGCGAAGGACTTGTTCTTCGATAGTAGCTCTTTTTTCTTCATGAAGTGTCTTCATAGCTTGTGCATGCTTTTCGACATCCATGTTCGTGCGTTCATGGAGAGGTAGTGGTAGGATGTCGAGCGCGGTGAGGGGCTCGAAACCATAGACGATCATGAATGGACTCATCTTGGTTGTTGAGTGCTTTGCTCGGTTGTAGGCAAACTCGGCGTAGGGAATGCATTCCTCCCAATCCTGCAAGTTTTTCTTGATCAACACACGTAGGAGAGTTCCGAGGCTTCGGTTGCAATCTCGGTTTGTCCATCGGTTTGAGGATGCGACGCGGATGAAAAGAGGAGCTTGACGCTGAGCTTGGCCATGAGGGTCTTCCATAAGTAGCTCATGAATTTGACGTCACGGTTGGAGACGATTGTCCTTGGCACACCGTGAGGTAGGTCGATTTCCCTGAAAAACAGATTTGCAACATGCGAAGCATCGTCGGTCTTATGGCATGGTATGAAGTGTGCCATTTTGGAAAAACGATCCACAACAACAAATATAGAATCATGACCATGCTTAGATCTAGGCAATCCTAACACGAAATCCATGCTAATATCGGACCAAGGGGTATGAGGAATAGGCAATGGCATATAAAGACCATAAGGGTTAGCTTGCGACTTAGCTTGAACACATGTCGTGCATGGTTGAACGTAGCGCTCCATGTAACGCTTCATCTTGGGCCAAAAGTAGTGATTGGAGAGCATGTCCAATGTCTTGTCGCGGCCAAAGTGACCCATGAGGCCTCCACCATGAGATTCTTGGAGGAGCAAAAGTTGAAGCGACGACTTCGGAATGCATAGCTTGTTTTGTTTAAATATAAAGCCCTTATGCAAATAGAAATCATCAGCTCCTTTGTCATTGGAGCACTTTGCGAAAATTGGTTCAAAGAACGGGTCGGAAGCATACAAAGATTTTATTTCCTCAAGACCCAACACGTTGATTTCAAGTCTCGTAAGAAGGCTTGTATGTTTGCGAGACAATGCGTTCGCAACTACATTATCTTTGCCCTTCTTGTACTTGACAATGTACGGAAAAGACTCCATAAACTCAACCCACTTAGCGTGTCTCTTGCTCAAGGTAGCTTGGACTTTGAGATATTTCAACAACTTGTGGTCGGAATGTATGATAAATTCCTTGGGCCAAAGGTAGTGTTGCCAAACTTGAAGGACACGAACTAAGGCAAAAGTCTATTTGTCATAAATCGGATAGTTGAGGCGAGCACCATCAAGTTTCTCGCTATGGTAGGATATAGGACGTCCGTTTTGCATAAGGACTCCTCCAATGCCAATACCACTAGCATCACACTCTATCTCAAAAGTTTTTGTGAAATCCGGTAACGCAAGGAGAGGTGCTTCGGTGAGCCTCTTTTAAGTTCATCAAAAGCTTTTTGTTGTGCTTTGCCCCACACGAAGGTGACATTCTTTTTGGTCCATTCATTAAGGGGACAAGCAATGGTTGAATAATCTTTCACAAAGCGCGATAGAAACCGGCCAACCCATGAAAACTTCGGAGTTCACTCACATTTGTTGGGATGGGCCAATCTCGTATGTCCTTTACCTTGGAAACATCAACTTCAATTCCCTTCGAAGAAACGACAAATCCAAGAAAAATCAACTTGTCTTTAGCAAAAGTGCACTTGGGAAGATTAGCATAAAGATTTTCATGTCGAAGGATTTGCAAAACTTCCTTGACATGTGTTATATGGTCCTCAAGTGATTTGCTATAAACAAGAATATCATCGAAATAGACAACAACACTTTTTCCAATGAGAGAACGCAAGATATGATTCATTAGACGCATGAAGGTGGATGGGGCATTAGACAAACCAAAGGGCATAACCAACCATTCATAGAGACCAAGTTTGGTCTTGAAGGCGGTTTTCCACTCATCACCTTCAGCCATGCATATTTGATGGTAACCACTACGAAGATCAATTTTCGAAAAAATAGTGGCTCCACACAACTCATCAAGCATGTCATCGAGACGTGGTATGGGATGTCGATAACGCACGGTGATAGCATTTATTGGACGGCGGTCCATGCATAACCGTAACATATCATCCGTCCTTGGAACAAGAATCATGGATACGGCACTTGGACTAGTGCTAACTTGGATCAAACCTTTGGAGACGAGTTGGTTCATTTGATGTTCGATCTCCTTCATATCCTCCGGGTTCGTACGGTAGGCGGCGTGGTTGGGAAGTGGTGCACCGGGGATGAGGTCAATGCGATGTTCGATGCCGCGAAGAGGAGGTAGTCCATGTGGGAGCTCTTCGGGAAACACATCCTTGAATTCCTGCAAAACACTCTTCAAAGATGGAGGAACATTGGTTAATTCATTAGTTCCTTGCGCTAGTCCCTTGCAAAGGAGGACATAGTGCAAGATGGATGGGTTGTTCCGAACATCTCTCATCTCGCTTTTGGTGGCAAGGAGAACACTCTTAGTTTATCCACTCGAATTTGGCTTGTGGCTCTCACTCACTATGAGGTGGTTCTCTCTCTCACCGCTCTTCTCACAAGAAGGTGTTGTGCTTTGCGCCCTCGCTAAAGCCTTTGCATTGTCCGCAATTATTTGGCTAGGAGTCATCGGTTGCAAAACACATGTTTTGTTGAGCCATTTGAAGGTGTATACATTGGTGCGACCATCATGTTGAGCAGCCTTGTCAAATTGCCACGGTTGACGAAGAAGCATGTGGCAAACTGTCATAGGAACCACATCACACTCCACCGTATCTTTGTAAGGACCAATGGCGAAGGAGACCGATACGGTATGCTTGATCTTCACGGACCCTTAGTCACTTAGCCATTGCACGTGGTAGGGGTGCTTGTGTGGATGGAGGGTGAGGTTGAGCTTCTCACACAACTTGGTGCTAGCAAGGTTGTGACAACTCCCTCCATCAATGATCACCTTGATAGATTTGCCATTGATGTCGGCTCGTGTTTGGAAGATATTGGAGCATTGGTCTTCATGCTCTTGTGCTTGAGTGGTCAAGATCCTTGTGACGACAAGCGATGGACTTGCGTCATGTTCACACATGAGGAGTTCTTGATCATCTTCCACTCGTTGCCTTGCCATTGCTTCCTGGACACGGGCATCAAACTCATCTTCACTCAAGTACTCTTCATCACCATTGTCATGGATGAACAAGACTTTCTTCTTTCCACATTCGGCCGACTTGTGTCCTTTGCCTCCACACTTGTAGCATTCACCGTCGAAAGGTGTATCACTCTTTCCTTGCTTGCCACTTGGGGCAGTTTTCCTTAAGGAAGTGTGGGCTTGAAGGAAGGCTTGGAGGTACTTGATGAGCTTCCATTGAAAGTTGTTGGTGTAGCGGTTGAAGCTTGCTTGTAGGTGAAGTACGTCTTGGGCTTGTTATACTTGATATCCTCTTGCACTTGACGTCCAGCCTTTGTTGCGATGTGCACAAGCTCAACCATGGTGTTGTATGTTTGGAACTCGACGATGCGCTTGATTGGGTGATTCAAGACAATAAGGAAACGTGCCATTGTTTGTTCCATGCGCTCATCAATGTTGGCGCGAATCAAGTTGAGTTCCATTTCCTTGAAGTACTCTTCCACGGTCTTTGTCCCTTGATGAAGCGCTTGAAGGTTGTTGAAGAGGTCACACGTGTAGTGCGCGGGGATGAACCGAGATCTCATGTGAGCCTTCATGTCATGCTAAGTTGTGATTGGCGGTTCTTGTCTTGCATCACGAGCAACTTGAACTTGTTCCCACCAAAAGTTGGCGTAATCATCAAATTCTAGCGAAGCCAAGGCGACCATCTTCTCGTTGCTATAGTTGTGCATGCGGAAGATCTTGTCGACTTTGAGTGCCCACGAGAGGTATTCTTCGGGGTCATTGGATCCGGTGAACTTGGGCATGGAGAACTTGAGGTTGCCAAAAGTTTCTTCATCGTTGCGGTCATTGCGACGAGCTTGGTGACCTTGTTGATGATCTTGTAGTTGGGGAGGTGGAACTTGGTTCTCGCGTCCGTGTTACAGAGCTTGCTCTTGATATTGTTATGAGGAGCTTGCTCTTGCTCTTGTCGCGGTTGTTGACATGGTTAAGAGGCTCATGACCATGTTCTACCCTCATGGTGGCGAGGGTGTGGAGCCTCTTGACGCGGTTGATGACGAAGAGGAGGCTCGTTCCTCGGTTGGTGATGTTGGTTAGGCACATGGGCCTCACGGCAAAGAACATGGTCATGAGCCTCTTGACGTGGTGGGCCTCGCTCAACTTGTATCACTTGACGCTCCAAGTTTTGTTGATGTGGAGGAGGCGCCTCGTGATGACCATGGTGTCATTGTTGATGTTCATGACGTTGATGACGAGGAGGAGGATTTTGGAGAGCTTCACGTTGATGACGAGCTTGATTCTCCAAATTGGAGTCATCACTTGTTGTGTCAAGTATGTGTCGCTGTCGATGGTGGTAGACTTGCGGTTGCACTTGCGGTTGTGCTTGCGGTTCCTCTTGTGGTTGCTCTTGTTGGATCACTAGTGCCCTTGCGTGATGACGGTGTGCTTCTTACCTTTTTTGTGGCCTTGAGGAGACTTCATCATCATAGCTTGACGTTGCGGCGTGCCGTGGGGAAGGTACGTAGTTCGAAGAGGTTCCATCTTCAACCACGGGGGCATCATTGTGTCTTGGAGCACTTGGATGTAGATCTTGTTGAAGGGGTGCATGACGACGCGAAGAACTTGAAGAGCTTGAAGCACGTGAATGCGGTCTTGCCATTCCGTCGATGAGGCGTCGAAGATTGTCATTTGTTTCGGCGACGGAGCATGGAAGCGCTTCATTTTGATGGCCGAAGTTGTGATGCATTGCATGCATTTGTTGTTCGAGGCTGTCGAAGCGTTTGTCGATGTTCTTGAACTCGGCTTGCGTCTCGCCAAATTGTTCATCTTGTCGTGTCTCAAGGGCTTGGCAACGGTCGCGGAACTCTTGGCGGACGATGAAGTGACTTGCACGCGTCATGTACAGATCTTGATCTTCTTCTTGGGGAGGTGGTTGGCTCGACTCACCGTGCCTATCCATCATGCAAGACACACAAGTATGGTATATGCAAATGGAATATGGTGGTGTTAGCCTTGTACCTTACCTTGGGGATTGCACCAAACTAGAAACCACAAGTGAGAGCTATAAGCGTGCAAAGTGGAATCGCAAAGAAAACTCACACTAAAGAAAGAACTAACTCTCAAAAGCTTGTTGGTGGTAGGTTAGGATTGTGGAAAGCCAAAGAACCAACTAAAAGAAGGTGGGTAAGGTCCAACAAAACTTACGTCAAAGGCGAAGGTCAACAGCTGAAAAGGGTGACGGGAACCTACGACTATATACACACACGTGGAGAAAGTTAGGATGACACGACTATGAAAATGAGCAAACAAAATGTCCTAACGAAGACTAAGCTCGTTGTCGTGCCAATGCAAGGAGAGACCGTGGCTTGTTTGCAAAGAAGAAAAGTGAGCAACGGATTTGTGCACTTGCCTTGGTCGCTCTTCTTTATCTCTTGCTTACAAGCTTTGAGACTCTCTTTGGCAATGGGAGACTATTTTTCTTTTGCTTTTCATTTGTATCTTTTTTTTGCTCTCCCTTGATGCTACCTAGTCACACTTGATATTGCTCTTGCACACTCACTATCCAAGGACAAATGCACAATGCTCAAGCAAACACAAGATGAGCCACTCTCATAGGATAGGGACACACAAACGAAGATAGGGGTTAACAAGGTGACGCAAGTTATACCTTCGTTGATGATGAACTTGGCGTCGGTAGTGCGGGATGATGTTCGTGGGCCGTGGTGTCGATGAGCGCGGGGGTTGTCGATGCGGAAGCTTGTTGTTAGTTGATGACAGGCACACAGGCACAAACAAACAAGGGGAAATCAGCCAATGCAAGATTAGAGGCAAAACTGTCAAAATCAGGCGTCAGGCCGGAGACTCCGGGGTTTTAGGCCTGATGCAGCCCGCCGTACGGACGCTTCTACATCTACACCAACAAGTCCCCCAAGTGGACCCATGACTCGTGCCCGAGCCAAACTCGTCCAAGCTAAGGTGAACTCGCTCCTCTCTTCATGCCAATTCGATACTTCCTTGGATGGCGTGCTACTTCATACCACTAGTTTGTGCATCATCAGGTACGAGCCCCCGCCGCGTCGACCCACGAGCCCTGGAGCTGCACCTGTCCTGAAGCTGCCAGAGCCGGAGTGTCCGCCCGAATCAAGTCGGAGTGTCCGGCCACCCCAGATTGTCCGGCCGACTCAGCCGGAGTGTCCGGCCTGCCCGAGCCCGGACCTGGCGTGGACATTCAGAAGGTCAATTCGGACACCGCCCGGACACTTCCCGGAGTGTCCGGCCACCTCGGACTGTCCGGCCCACTCGACACGGAGTGTCCGGCCGCCCCGGACTGTTCGGCTCACTCGTCCCAGAGTGTCCGGCCCAAGTGATGGGCCTGCGAGCCTAGCTGGGCCCTCTGGCCCATGTACCCCTCTACTTCGCCCAGAACTCTACTTTAATGCCTGAACTACCCCTGAACTTGTGGCTGGCCTATATATAGACCCCCACCTCCATTGTAAACCCTAGGCATGATATTGGAATTAGTGGAAACCCTTTTGTGGATCTATCTAGTTCTTGCCTCATGCTCCTTGACTAAGGAGCACCAATATCCCCAAACCTCATTGGAGTTTACAACAAGCCCAAGACGTACTTCACCTACAAGCAAGCTTCAACCCCTATACCAACAACTTTCAATGGTAGCTCCTCAAGTACCTCCAAACCTTCCTTCAAGCCCACACTGCCTCAAGGAAAACTGCCCCCAAGTGGCAAGCAATCAAAGAGTGATACACCTTTCAACGGTGAGTGCTACAAGTGTGGAGGTAAAGGACACAAGTCGGCCGAATGTGGAAACAAGAAAGTCTTGTTCATCCATGACAATGGTGATGAAGAGTACTTGAGTGAAGATGAGTTTGATGCCCGTGTCAAGGAAGCAATGGCAAGGCAACGAGTGGAAGATGATCAAGAACTCCTCATGTGTGAGCATGACGCAAGTCCATCGCTTGTCGTCACAAGAATCTTGACCACTCAAGCACAAGAGCATGAAGACCAACGCTCCAATATCTTCCAAACACGAGCCAACATCAACGGCAAATCTATCAAGGTCATCATTGACGGAGGGAGTTGTCACAACCTTGCTAGCACCGAGTTGTGTAAGAAGCTCAACCTCAACCTCCATCCACACAAGCAACCCTACCACGTGCAATGGCTAAGTGACCAAGGGTCCGTGAAGATCAAGCATACCGTGTCGGTCTCCTTCGCCATTGGTCCGTACAAAGATAAGGTGGAGTGTGATGTGGTTCCTATGACAATTTGCCACATGCTTCTTGGTCGACCATGGCAATTTGACAAGGCTGCTCAACATGATGGTCGCACCAATATATACACCTTCAAATGGCTCAACAAAACATGTGTTTTGCAACCGATGACTCCTAGCCAAATAATTGCGGACAATGCAAAGGCTTTAGCGAGGGCGCAAAGCACAACACCTACTTGTGAGAAGAGCGGTGAGAGAGAGAACTACCTCATAGTGAGTGAGAGCCACAAGCCAAATTCGAGTGGAAAAACGAAGAGTGTTCTCCTTGCCACCAAAAGTGAGATGAGAGATGTTTGGAACAACCCATCCATCTTGCACTATGTCCTCCTTTGCAAGGGACTAGCGCAAGGAACTAACGAATTAACCAATGTTCCTCCATCTTTGATGAGTGTTTTGCAGGAATTCAAGGATGTGTTCCCCGAGGAGCTTCCACATGGACTACCTCCTCTTCGCGGCATAGAACATCGCATTGACCTCATCCCCGGTGCACCACTTCCCAATCGTGCCGCTTACCGCACGAACCCGGAGGAGACAAAGGAGATTGAACGTCAAATCAACCAACTCGTCTCCAAAGGTTTGATCCAAGTTAGCACTAGTCCAAGTGCCGTACCTGTGATTCTTGTTCCAAAGACGGATGATACGTTACGGTTATGCATGGACTGTCGTCCAATCAATGCTATCACCGTGCGTTATCGACATCCCATACCACGTCTCGATGACATGCTTGATGAGTTGTGTGGAGCCACTATTTTTTCGAAAATTGATCTTCGTAGTGGTTACCATCAAATACGCATGGCTGAAGGTGATGAGTGGAAAACCGCCTTCAAGACCAAACTTGGTCTCTATGAAGGGTTGCTTATGCCCTTTGGTTTATCAAATGCCCCATCCAGCTTCATGCACCTTATGAATCACATCTTGCGTTCTCTCATTGGAAAACGTGTTGTTGTCTATTTCGATGATATTCTTGTTTATAGCAAATCACTTGAGGACCATATAACACATGTCAAGGAAGTTTTGCAAATCCTTCGACATGAAAAGCTTTATGCTAATCTTCCCAAGTGCACTTTTGCTAAAGACAAGTTGATTTTTCTTGGATTTGTCGTTTCTTCGAAGGGAATTGAAGTTGATGTTTCCAAGGTAAAGGACATACGAGATTGGCCCATCCCAACAAATGTGAGTGAACTCCGAAGTTTTCAATGGTTAGCCGGTTTCTATCATCGCTTTGTGAAAGACTTTTCGACCATTGCTTGCCCCCTTAATGAATTGACTAAAAAGAATGTCACCTTCCTGTGGGGCAAAGCACAACAAAAAGCTTTTGATGAACTTAAAAAGAGGCTTACCGAAGCACCTCTTCTTGCTTTACCGGATTTCACAAAAACTTTTGAGATAGTGTGATGCTAGTGGTATTGGCGTTGGAGGAGTCCTTATGCAAAACGGACGTCCTATAGCCTACCATAGCGAAAAACTTGATGGTGCTCGCCTTAACTATCTGATTTATGACAAAGAGCTTTTTGCCTTAGTTCGTGTCCTTCAAGTTTGGCGACACTACCTTTGGCCCAAGGAATTTATCATACATTCCGACCACGAGTCGTTGAAATATCTCAAAGGCAAAGCTAACTTGAGCAAGAGACACGCTAAGTGGGTTGAGTTCATGGAGTCTTTTCCGTACATTGTCAAGTATAAGAAGGGCAAAGATAATGTAGTTGCGGACGCATTGTCTTGCAAACATAGAAGCCTTCTTACGAGACTTGAAATCAACGTGTTGGGTCTTGAGGAAATAAAATCTGTGTATGCTTCCGACACGTTCTTTGAACCAATTTTCGCAAAGTGCTCCAATGACAAGGGTGTTGATGATTTCTATTTGCATAAGGGCTTTCTTTTTAAACAAAACAAGCTATGCATTCCGAAGTCGTCGCTTCAACTTTTGCTTCTCCAAGAATCTCATGGTGGAGGCCTTATGGGTCACTTTGGTCGCGACAAGACATTGGACATGCTCTCTAATCACTACTTTTGGCCCAAGATGAAGCGTGACGTGGAGCGCTACATTCAACGATGCACGACATGTGTTCAAGCTAAGTCGCAAGCTAATCCCTATGGTCTTTATATGCCATTGCCTATTCCACATACACCTTGGTCCGACATTAGCATGGATTTCGTGTTAGGATTGCCTAGATCTAAGCATGGTCATGATTCTATATTTGTTGTTGTGGATCGTTTTTCCAAGATGGCACACTTCATACCGTGCCATAAGACCGACGATGCTTCACATGTTGCGAATCTGTTTTTCAGGGAAATCATCCGTCTTCACGGTGTGCCAAGGACAATCGTCTCTGACCGCGACGTCAAATTCATGAGCTACTTGTGGAAGAACCTCATGGCCAAGCTCGGCGTCAAGCTCCTCTTTTCATCCGCATCACATCCTCAAACTGATGGCCAAAACGAAGTTGTCAACCGAAGCCTCGGAACTCTCCTTCGTGTGTTGATCAAGAAAAACCTGAAGGATTGGGTGGAATGCATCCCACACGCCGAGTTCGCCTACAATCGAGCCAAGCACTCAACAACCAAGAATAGTCCATTCATGATCGTCTATGGTTTCGAGCCCCTCACCGCGCTCGACGTCCTACCACTACCTCTCCATGAGCGCACAAACATGGACATCGAGAAGCGCGCACAAGCTATGAAGATGCTTCATGAAGAAACAAGAGCTACTATCAAACAACAAGTCCTTCGCCAAGCTTCAAGGTTAAACAAGGACAAGAAGGAGATGATATTTGCAGAAGGTGACCTTGTGTGGATACACCTAAGCAAGGACCGCTTCCCCAAGGAACGTGACTCCAAGCTCAAGCCAAGAGGAGATGGTCCCTTCAAGGTCCTCAAAAGAATCAACAACAACGCCTACATCATCGACATACTGACCTCCAAGTACCTTGCAAGCAATACATTCAATGTCAAGGATCTCGCACCCTATGATGGAGATGCTCAAGATGATATCCATGAAGAGTCGAGGACGACTCTTTCCCAAGGGGGGGAGCTGATGCAGCCCGTCCTACGGACGCTTCTACATCTACACCAACAAGTCCCCCAAGTGGACCCATGACTCGTGCCCGAGCCAAACTCCTCCAAGCTAAGGTGAACTCGCTCCTCTCTTCGTGCCAATTCGATACTTCCTTGGATGGCGTGCTACTTCGTACCACTACTTTGTGCATCATCAGGTATGTGCCCCCCGCCGTGTCGACCCACGAGCCCTGGAGCTGCACCTGTCCTGATGCTGCTAGAGCCAGAGTGTCCGCCCGGATCAAGCCGGAGTGTCCGGCCACCCTGGAGTGTTCGGCCCGACTCAGCCGGAGTGTCCGGCTTACCCGAGCCCGGACCTAGCGTGGACATTCAGAAGGTCAATTCGAACACCGCCTGGACACTTCCCGGAGTGTCCGGCCACCCCGGACTGTCCGGCCCACTCGATCCGGAGTGTCCGGCCACCCCGGACTGTCCGGCTCACTCGCCCCGGAGTGTCCGACCCAAGTGATGGGCCTGCGAGCCTAGCTGGGCCCTCTGGCCCATGTACCCCTCTACTTCGCCCAGAACTCTACTTTAATGCATGAACTACCCCTGAACTTGTGGCTGGCCTATATATAGACCCCACCTCCATTGTAAACCCTAGGCATGATATTGGAATTAGTGGAAACCCCTTTGTGGATCTATCTAGTTCTTGCCTCATGCTCCTTGACTAAGGAGCACCAATATCCCCAAACCTCGTTGGAGTTTGCATTGTGCCTCCGCGTTGTACAAGGCCTAGGCATCGGTGTTCCTTTGCCTAGACGTCAAGATCTCACCGAGTCTCCCATCTCGCCGTGCCGGTTCGAGAGAGTCCTCCGCCCGACGCCGATCCTAGGGATTGCGCCGGACCGGTCACCGCCGGCGTGAGCTATTGGTGTTTATCGTGGTTTTGCGTGTGTGTGTTCATCGCGTTCTTCGTGCGTGTGTTCGTCGTGTTCATCCTCCCCTCCTTTCCCCGCACTCCACCCTCGATTTGAAAGGGAATCGTGAAAGATCGGGCCACCCTAGAGGTTTGCCCTCAACAAGACCGGAGGTGGGGCCAGAGACTCCAGTGTCTTCAGGCCAGAGACTTTGGCGGACCGGAGACTCCGGTGTGCGCAGATTGGAGACTCCGGTCTGAGCAGCTCCAGCGGCTCCTGCTTCATGCTCTGCTCCTTGCTCTCCATCCTTGGGTGATTGGTGATGTGTCGAAGCTTCGAACCTGATGATGCATAGGGTAGTTGCATGAAGTAGCATACCATCCAAGGAGGTATCAAATTGGCACGAGGAGAGGAGCCAGTTCACCTTAGCTTGTAGGAGTTTGGCTCGGGCATGAGTCATGGGTCCACTTGGGGGACTTGTTGTTGTAGATGTAGGAGCGTCCGTAGGACGGGCCGCATCACAGCAGCTAGAGCACCGGAGTCTCCGGCCTGCTGACCCTGGAGTCTCCGGACCCATCTCCGGACCGGCCCCCAGATCGAGCTCGAGGACAGTCTGTCTGCCACTCCGGAGACGACACCGGAGACAGACCGGAGTCTCTGGCCCACACCGGAGTCTCCGGACCCCACACCGGAGTCTCCGGCCTGAGCGTATGGGCCTGTGCGCCGCCAGCTGGGCCTTTGGCCCATGTACCCCTTAGTCCACCTAGAATTTCCCCTTTTATTCCTAAAGTACCCTTGAACTAGTGGCTGGCCTATATATAGTGCCCCCACCCCCTCATGTAACCCTAGGCATAGATGATAGACTTAAGAAAACCCCCTTTGTGGAATCTCTAGGTTTGCCTCATCCCCTTCTACCAAAGGGGATCGACTATCGTCACCACCTTGTTGGAGTTTGCATCGCGCCTCCCTCATTGTACAAGGCCTTGGCATCGGTGTCCCTTTGCCAAGACGTCAAGACCCTCTCCAAGGTGTTCTTCCCTCTTCACGTGGGATCGAGGGAGCACGTTAACCAATCTTTCCTTGCGAAGATTCTATCGGACCGGTGGCCACCGGTGAGAGCAATCGGCCTTGTATCATGTGTGTTTTGCGTGTGTTCATCGTGTTCTTCACGAGGTGTGCGTCCGCTTCCGCTACCTTCTCCCTTTCCCCTCGCTTTCCTATCAATTTGACCACGAGATCCGTGAAGATCGGGCCACCCACGGGGTTACCCCATAACAGTAACTTTGTCCCTAGCTTTCCCCAAAGTGTCTTCTAGAAATAGCTCATAAACTTCACGTCACGGTCAGGAACAATCGTCTTTGGTACTCCATGTAAGCGGACGATGTCCCTGAAAAACAGATTAGCAACATGCGACGCATCGTCGCTTTTGTGGCAGGCAATAAAATGTGCCATCTTAGAAAATCGATCAACTACCACAAAAACTGAATCATGTCCTCTCCTAGTTCTAGGTAATCCTAACACAAAATCCATGCTTATATCTTCCCATGGTGTAGTAGGAGCAGGAAGCGGAGTATACAAACCGTGTGGCTTCAGTTTTGATTTTGACTTGTTGCAAGTAATGCATCGCTTCACAAACCTGTCCACGTCACGCCTCATCTTAGGCCAATAAAAGTGATCAGCGAGCATAAGCAAAGTCTTCTCTCATCCAAAATGACCCATTAAACCGCCGGCATGTGATTCCTGCAACAATAGCAAACGAACGGGCGATTCTGGAACACATAATTTGTTAGCTCTAAACAAAAAACCATCATGTATATGGAATTTTTCCCATGCATTCCCATTAGTACACAAACCATATGGTGCTGCAAAATCATGATCAGTAGCATATAAATCACGCAAACTCTCTAAACCAGGAACCTTTACGTCCAAGTGTGTCCACAACATATTTTTCCTAGATAGAGCATTGGCAACCACATTATCTTTACCCTTCTTATGCTTAATGATGTATGGGAAAGACCAAATGAATTCAAACCACTTAGCAAGACGTCTATGCAAGTTGGATTGAGCTTTTAATTATTTCAAAGCCTCATGATCAGAATGTATGATAAATTCCTTTGGCCACAAATAATGTTGCCAAACCTCAAGAACTCTAACAAGCGCATACAATTCTTTGTCATACACAGGATAGTTTAACCGTGCACCACTCAATTTCTCAAAAAAACTATGCAATTGGTTTACCCTCTTGCATCAGCACACCTCCAATACCAATTCCACTAGCATCGCATTCAATCTCAAATTTTTTAGTAAAATCAGGAAGTGCAAGTAATGGTGCAGTAATTAATAAACGTTTCAGTTCATTAAAAGCATGATATTGGGCTAGGCCCCAAACAAATTCAACACCTTTCTTAGTAAGTTCATTCAAAGGTGCAGCAATAGTATTAAAATCTTTCACAAAATGTCTATAGAAAAACCAGCAAGACCGTGAAAGCTTCGTACTTGACTAACATTCATAGGAGTAGGCCAATTTCGTATAGCTTCAATTTTAGATGCATCTACCTCAACTCCATTTTTAGAAACAACATATCCCAGAAATATGACCTTATCTTTGCACAATGTGCACTTATCAAGATTGCCATAAAGCTTATTATCACGCAACACTTGCAAAACCCGTCGAATATGATCACTATATTCAGGTTCATTGCGGCTATAAATTAATATATCATCAAAGTACACAACCACAAACTTGCCAATGAAATGCCTTAAAACATAGTTCATTAATCTCATGAAAGTACTAGGTGCATTAGTTAACCCAAAAGGCATTACTAACCACTCATACAAACCGAACTTAGTTTTAAAGGCTGTTTTCCACACATCCGGATGAGGACATCCCTACAATTACACCTACCCCAATGACTACTGAAGATGCTACAACTGTTGCAAGAAAGGATCAGTCCAATGAGATTAGAATTGGACCTATTACAAGAGCCCGTGCTAAGCTACTGGAACAACAGGTGAATTTACTCCTAAATGAATCTGGTACTTTGATTGATGAGAACTTTATACTGCCTAAGTCTATGCATTTATGTATGATCAGGTTCGTTGGAGAAATAAGCATGGTGCGAGGAGGAGAAGGGCTACAAGAGAAGCCCAACATGATGATCGCCCAAGGATGCGCGAGGGAGCAGCGGGAGGAAGGCGCAATACAAGCAAGGGAGATCATCAAAGAGAAGAAACGTTTAATTCGGACAGACAGAAGTCCTGAAATTGAAATGGACGTGGATTCCTCATACGAACTCCAAATCAAGCAAATAAGCACTTGTTGGATAGATAATTCCAAGATCTTTCCAATGAGTACTTCCACGTCTAAAAAGACCCTGGATAATCCAGCCCCCACACCCCGGATAATCCGGCCCTGCTTTGGAGATCCTGCTAAGGACGTCGGCGCGACGTTCTGTGTCGGGGCGGATATTTGACCGGACTTTTCCCCCGGAAAATCCGCCCCCCGGATAATCTGGCCCACCTAGACCGGATAATCCGACCCTAAAAGTCTCCATCAGATCCGGACGGATCTGACTGTATCCGACACGTTTTAGTTTCGCGTTTTTCGGATGTTCCGGCGGCCATATGAGCCTGGGAACGCCCTCTAGTTTAGGTTAGACCACGTTAAAACTATTTTGGAGTTGTTTCTTTCATAGAACCTCTGGAATTACCCTGTGTTCGAATCTACCAACTATAATTGAGTGTGATCTGTTGTTCCATTGGGAATTAGTAGATTGCATACTACCGTTCATGGTCACGGCTGCGTGGTCAAGAGCGTGGTGTTGTGAATATCCTACAAGGTTCGAGAGCTGTTGCATTGGCATCAGGGATCGAGCGGGAGAGTTCATAGCTACAGGCTAGTTATCTATCATCCACCATCATCACCGCCATCTGCTTACTGAGAAGATCGGGCCACACCATATCATCTTGGTATCAGATTTCCAGTGTTGCCTCAGTAAGCATCCACAAATCCATCCATAGATTAGAGAGTGTTTTTTGCCCTATACAGAAAAAGCTTCACAAAAAGATTTGCCATAGACTAGATTACATCGTTTTCGAGTTTTAGTTGCTGATTGTATCTTCTCATAGATCCGATCTGCAGGTTTTTCCTCGTAGGAGTCTAGTTTTTCGTTTGTGTCTAGGTTTAGGGTTTGATCTTGTTTTCCGCCGTGTCAACCATCACCGTGTTCCGCAATTTTTTCCTCGTTTGTCTGAGTCCACATAGCGTACCTTTGTTTGCATACCATAGACACAGCCTATCTACAGCATCCGTGCCTAGGAACGTACCCACAAGACTAGTAGCTTTGCTCCGACAGGCTTCTCATTAGGGTTTGAAGTGCAATTTTTCGTCCAGGTAGACCGGATTATCCGGCCCTCGACAAACCGGAATATCCGGCCCCTAATTGCTCAAATTTGTTGCATCACGTATTGCATTGTGTTAGGTAGTTGAAAAATCAAAAAAAAGAGAAAGAAGAAAAAAAAAGTTGTTAAAAAAAAGAGAAAAGAAAAGAGATACAAAAGGAAACAACAAAAGGGAGATATCAAGGTTGATTGGAGGACTAGTTTTACAATAGCACTAGTAGATTGAGCAATCTTGTGCCTATTCTATTTGAGCTATTACTAGCGTCTCTCTTGTGCATTGCAATATTCCTTTTCATAAGTTGCTTTGCCACGTTTATCTCCACTGTGTGTGTTTCTGGGGTATTTGTACGATCAGCACTAGGACTTGTTTGCGGTGTAGATAGGGTACCATACCTATAGCTCCACCTTAAATATCCTATGTGCCCTGCGATCGTTCTCTATACCTTTGATATTCACTTCATCACATCAAGTGCATCAGTCTTTGATTTTGTTTGGTAGAGCATCTCTTTTCACTTTGGAACGGTAAGATCTCCTTTCTTATTAGTTGTGACTAAGTTGTGAGAGTTTCCACCATACAGATTCTGATTTTTGCACTAACCTACTAATCATGTCTTCTAGTGATGATGATGTTGTGTTGCAGAAAAAGAAGGATGAGGAGATCGTCAATTGGCGTGAATATGAGGCTTTGAAATCCCACTTGACACATGTGTTTACTAACTCGACAGATGCCATTGACAAGAATCTCCAAGATATGAATATGAGATTGGATCAGCATGTTGGGACGGTTGATACTATCCAAACGCAAGTGGCTACGCTCAATGTCAATGTCACCACTTTGCAGTGGTCCATTGTGGGTTTAACAGCCGCCTTACATAGAAGGGAAGATCCTCAACATGATGATGCCTTTGATGATTTTGATGAGGGTAGCGTTGTGGATGCTGCTCCACATGTTGGCAGGGGACGTGCTATTCCCCCTGTCCATGCACCTTCTCATGGTCGTGGGTTTGCCCCTCTTGGGCGTGGTCAACGTGTGCCCAACCAAGCTGTTGATGATGGTTTGGGAAAGCCAAAATTCTCAATTCCTAAGTTTGATGGTTCCATTGAGCCTGAAAACTACCTCACATGGGAGTTGAAGATTGAGAAACTCTGGCGCCTATTTGACTATCCAGAAGATAAGAAGGTCAAGCTTGCAGCATCTGAATTTGATGGTTATGCTTTGCGTTGGTGGGATGCTCTTATGCAGCATAGAAGGGAGGACAATGAACTTCCTGTGATGGATTGGCGTGAGATGAAGCAAATCATGAAGGCTCGTTTCGTACCAACTAACTACTTGCGATCAGTTTTTGATAAATTGACGCAACTGAAGCAAGGCACCATGACAGTTGATGAGTACTACATGGAGATGGAGATGCTTATGCAGCGTGCAAGAATTCGTGAGTCCATTGAGATGACCATGCAGCGATTCCTAAACAATTTGAAGTTACCGATCAAAAGCATTGTTCGTCATCACAAGTATGAGACCATGAATGAGTTGTTGCATCATGCTAGAGAGGCCGAATCCCAGTTGGCAGAAGAGGCAAAGTCACGTGCTCGTTTTCCGTCCTCCAGCAGATTTTCGGCCAGGTCTACACCTCCTACAGCCATGCCACCAACTGCTGCTCCATTTACACCATCGGCCAAACCAGCAAGTACACCTTCATTTGGTTCTAATGCTCAGAAACACGCTGCTCCTGCTGCTAGCTCGGGTTCCAACATGTCTACAACACGTACTCGTGATGTGGTGTGCCATACTTGTGGAGGTACAGGTCACTACAAGAAAGATTGTCCAAACAGCAAGGTTATGTTTGTTAATGAACAAGGTGAAGTAGAAAGTGGAGATGAAGCTTCTGATGATGATATTGATGACGACGTGGATGGTGCTGATGCATATGCTAAACGTGCACCCACTATTGTAGTATCTTCACGTGTACTTAGTGTGCAACCGGTTGAGGAATCCTAGCTTTGCAACTTGTTCCAAACAAAAGCTCTAGTTGGACCAAACAAAGGTTGCAAGGTAATTATTGAAGGAGGTAGCTGCAGAAATCTTGCAAGTAAGGAACTATGTGCCAAACTGAATTTGACATACTTACCTCATCCCAAGCCATACTACATAAAATGGTTGAGCAACAATGGTGAGATGAAGGTAAATCATATGGTACGTGTGAATTTTCAAATATGGCCATACAAAGATTCTATTGATTTTGATGTGGTTCCTATGACTGTTTGTCACCTACTATTGGGTCGGCCTTGGCTCTATGATCGCCATGTGCAACACAATGCCCGAGCCAACACATATCACTTAGAATTCAAAGGAAAGAAGATTACTATGCAGCCAATGACACCACAAGAAATTGTGAATGATTCTCGCCAGAAGATAGAGGTGAACTTGAAGGAAGATACTACCACTCGGCGAGACTGTGTAACAGCGGTTCCTGGTGTAATTGAGCCTCAATTGAGTGATATACCAAAAAGTGAGAGAGTGCCTGGGTTATTGATACTTGCCACCAAGGAGGATATCAAAGAGTTTCGTGAGGATCCTACAGCCATGCCACTTGTGCTCATGTATAAGGGCGAGGTATTGGTTTCAAACGACATGACCCCTATTTCTCTTGGTGTCTCTTCTGTTGTGCAGGACTTTGGGGATGTGTTTCTAGAAGATGTACCCGCAGGTTTGCCTCCATTGCGTGGTATAGAACATCAAGTGGACCTGATTCCTGGCGCCACACTTCACAACCGTGCACCTTACAGGACTAATCCCGAAGAAACTAAGGAAATTCAGAAGCAAGTACAAGCGTTGCTGGATAAAGGGTACATTCGTGTTTCTCTTAGCCCTTGTGCTGTGCCTGTTATTTTGGTTCCTAAGAAAGATGGTACATGGCACATGTGTGTTGACTGTAGAGTGATTAATAACATCACTATTCGATATCGTCATCCTATTCCACGCTTAGAGGATATGCTAGATGAATTGAGTGGTGCTGCTGTTTTCTCTAAAATTGACTTGCGTAGTGGTTATCATCAAATTAGGATGAAAGAAGGGGATGAGTGGAAAACTGCTTTCAAAACAAAATTTGGCTTGTATGAGTGGTTAATTATGTCGTTTGGTCTTACTAAAGCACCTAGTACATTTATGCGGTTAATGAATCATGTTTTGAGAGATTTTATTGGTCGTTTTGTGGTTGTTTACTTTGATGATATACTTATATACAGCCACAACGAAACTGAACATTGCACTCATATTAGACAAGTTTTGCAAGTGTTACGTGATAATAAATTGTATGCTAATCTTGAGAAGTGTACATTTGCAAAAGATAAGGTCATATTCCTAGGATTTGTTGTATCTAAGCATGGAGTAGAGGTAGATCAATCTAAAATTGAATCAATTCAGAATTGGCCTACTCCCATGAATGTAAGTCAAGTGCGTAGTTTCCACGGATTAGCTGGTTTCTATAGGCGCTTTGTGAAAGATTTTAGACCATTGCTGCACCATTATATGATTTGACCAAGAAAGGTGTTCCTTTTGTATGGGGCGCGGCCCAAGACATTGCATTTGATACATTGAAACGTTTGCTTACTTCTGCACCATTACTTGCATTGCCTGATTTTTCGAAGCAATTTGAAGTTGAATGTGATGCTAGTGGTATACGCATAGGTGGCGTTTTGATGCAAGAGGGTCGGCCTATAGCTTATTTTTCTGAGAAATTGACTGGTGCTCATTTGAATTATTCTATCTATGATAAAGAATTGTATGCACTTGTTAGAGTACTTGAGGTTTGGCAACATTATTTGTGGCCAAAGGAATTCATCATACATTCTGATCATGAAGCTTTGAAATACTTGAAAGCTCAATCAAATTTACATAGAAGATTAGCTAAATGGGTTGAGTTCATTGAGTCTTTCCTTACATCATTAATTATAAGAAGGGAAAAGAGAATGTTGTTGCTGATGCTAGGAAGAACATGCTATTAACCAATGTTGATGTTAAAATTCCTGGATTAGAAGCTATTTGTGCACTTTATGCAACTGACCATGATTTTGCTGAACCATATCGTTTGTGTGCTCTTAGAAATGCATGGGATAAGTATCATATACATGATGGATATTTGTTTCGAGCTAACAAACTATGTATTCCAGAATCGTCGTTGCGTTTGTTCTTAGTGCAGGAATCACATGCTGGTGGTTTTATGGGTCACTTTGGGCATGAGAAGACGTTGCTCATGCTTGCTGATTACTTTTATTGGCCCAAGATGAGGCGTGATGTGTACAGATTTGTGAGCCGATGCATTACATGCCACAAGTCCAAATCTAAGCTGAAGCCTCACGGTTTGTATACACCTCTCTCTGCACCGACTACTCCATGGGAAGATATTAGTATGGATTTTGTGCTAGGTCTACCTAAAACTCAGAGAGGTCATGATTCTATATTTGTGGTAGTGGATAGGTTCTCTAAGATGGCTCATTTTATTGCATGCCACAAAAGCGACGATGTGTCGCATGTTGCTAACCTGTTTTTCAGGGACATCATGAGATTACATGGAGTACCAAAGACGATTGTTTCTGACCGTGATGTAAAGTTCATTTGCTACTTTTGGAAGACCTTATGGGGAAAGCTAGGAACAAAGTTGTTGTTTAGTACTACATGTCATCCCCAAACAGATGGTCAAACGGAGGTGGTGAATCGAACATTGTCACAGCTGCTAAGGACCATGATTAAAAAGAATCTGCGGGAGTGGGAAGAGTGTTTGCCACATGTTGAGTTTGCTTACAACAGGGCTGTGCATTCAACTACTCAGCTTTGTCCTTTTGAGGTGGTGTATGGTTTCAAGCCATTGACGCCACTTGATATGTTGCCTCTGCCATTACATGAGAGAGTTGATATGGAGGCATCAAAGCGTGTGGATTATGTGAAGAAAATACATGAGAAGACTCGAGAGGTTATTGAGAAGAAAGGCAAGAACATTGCTGCTGCAAGGAATCAAGCAAGGAAAGAAGTGTTGTTCGAGCCTGGAGATATGGTTTGGGTGCATCTACGCAGTGATAGGTTCCCACAACTTCGAAAGTCAAAATTGAAGCCACGTGGTGTTGGTCCTTACAAGGTGTTAGCCAAGATTAATGATAACGCCTACTTGGTTGATATACCTATTGAGGAGTTTGGTGGAGTTAGCAATAGCTTCAACATTGCTGATTTGTCACCATATGCTGGAGAAGACCTTGGAGCGTCGAGGTCGATGCCTTTTGAAGGGAGGGAGATGATGAGGACATCCCTACAATTACACCTACCCCGATGACTACTGAAGATGCTACAACTGTTGTAAGAAAGGATCAGTCCAATGAGATTAGAATTGGACCTATTACAAGAGCTCGTGCTAAGCTACTAGAACAACAGGTGAATTTACTCCTAAATAAATCTGGTACTTTGATTGATGAGAGCTATGCATTTATGTATGATCAGGTTCGTTGGAGAAACAAGCATGGAGCGAGGAGGAGAAGGGCTACAAGAGAAGCCCAACATGATGATCGCCCAAGGATGCGCGAGGGAGGAGCGGGAGGAAGACGCAATACAAGCAATGGAGATCATCAAAGAGAAGAAACGTTCAATTCAGACAGACAGAAGTCCTGAAATTGAAACGGATGTGGATTCCTCATACGAACTCCAAATCAAGCAAATAAGCACTTGTTGGATAGATAATTCCAAGATCTTTCCAATGAGTACTTCCACGTCTAAAAAGACCCTGGATAATCCTGGCCCCCACACCCCGGATAATCCGGCCCTGCTTTGGAGATCCTGCTAAGGACGTCGGCGCGACGTTCTGTGTCGGGGCGGATATTTGACCGGACTTTTCCCCCGGAAAATCCGCCCCCCAGATAATCTGGCCCACCTAGACTGGATAATCTGGCCCTAAAAAGTCTCCATCAGATCCGGACGGATCTGACTGTATCCGACATGTTTTTGTTTCTCATATTTCGGACGTTCCGGTAGCCATATAAGCCTAGGAACGCCCTCTAGTTTATGTTAGACCACGTTAAAACTATTTTGAAGTTGTTTCTTTCATAGAACCTCTAGAATTACCCTGTGTTCGAATCTACCAACTATAATTGAGTGTGATCTGTTGTTCCATTGGGAATTAGTAGATTGCATACTACCGTTCATGGTCACGGCTGTGTGTGCAAGAGCGTGGTGTTGTGAATATCCTACAAGGTTCGAGAGCTGTTGCATTGGCATCAGGGATCTAGCGGGAGAGTTCATAGCTACAGTCTAGTTATTTATCATAGACCATCATCACCGCCATCCGCTTACTGAGAAGATCGGGCCACCCCATATCACATCCCCTTCTTTCCTCCTAATTTGATGATAACCACTACGCAAATCAATTTTAGAGAAAATAGCAGCACCACTCAATTCGTCTAACATATCCTCTAAGCGCGGAATAGGATGACGATATCGAATAGTAATGTTATTAATAGCTCTACAATCTACACACATGCGCCATGTTCCATCTTTCTTAGGAACTAAAATAACAGGAACAGCACAAGGACTTAGGCTCACGCGAATATACCCCTTGTCGAGAAGTTCTTGCACTTGCTTCTAAATTTCCTTCGTTTCTTCAAGGTTGGTGCGGTAGGGGCCTCGATTAGGCAACGACGCTCCTGTGCTCAATACCTCGCAATGGTGGCAAACCTGTAGGTACCTCACTTGGAAACACGTCACCGAATTCCTGTAATACGTTAGAAACACCAAGAGAGAGAGGGGTCATGTCGTTAGAAACTAAAATTTCACCCTTGTACATAAGCACAAGTGGTACATCACTAGGATCCTCACGAAACTCTCTCAGATCAGACTTGGTGGCTAACACTATTAAGGAATACACTCCCTCACTTTTATTTTTACCACTCAATTTTGGCTGTGGGCTCTCACTCACCGAAGGAGTAGTCTCTCATATATCTACTCTCTCAGTTTTTGTCTCAAGATTCACTTCAATTTTTTGACGAGATTCATTTACAATATGTTGCGGTGTCATGGGCCTCAAAGTATTGTCTCTACCATGCCAATTCAAATGATATGTGTTGGCTCTCCCATTGTGTTGCACATTGCGATCATATTGCCATGGGCGGCCCAACAACAAATGACACACAGTCATAGGAACCACATCAAATTCAATGGTATCTTTGTATGGTCCAATCTGAAATTCCACACGCACCATGTAGCTAACCTTCATCTCTCCATTATCACTTAGCCACTGAATATAATATGGATTGGGGTGCGGTAAATACTTCAGTTTCAGCTTTGCACAAAGCTCTTTGCTAGCCAAATTGTGACAGCTACCACCATCAACTATCAATTTGCATGCCTTGCCAGGACCAACAACAGCCTTTGTTTGGAACAAATTGCATCGCTGATTTTCAGAGCTAGGCGTAACATTCAGAACTTTTTGCAAACAAACAATGGTCAGATAGTGAGTCGCATATGCATTTATAGGACCATCACTTGAATAACCCTCATCATCCAAAAGTTTAGACTCAGGATCAGCATCATCACCGGTTTCATACTCATTGTCCTCATTAATAAACAACTTTCTTATTAGGACAATCTCTCTTGAGGTGACCCAAGCCACCACATGTGTGACAAGCCATGTCCCGGTTTCTTGCTATAGATGTAGATGAACCAGTACCACTAGCTGCAGGATTTGTTGTTTTCTTTGCAATAGAAACAATATTATCTAGCATGTTTGATTATGAAGCACGAAAACGTGAATTGGTACTTTGTGGTGGTATGCTACTAGCTGGTCTTGGTGTGAAACGACCACTAGTTGTAGAAGAACGAGCTTTACATTTGGCTTCTTCAGCCATCTGAGCTTCAGCTTCACGTGCATGATGTAGGAGATCATTCATATCATGATATTGGTGATGCCGAACAGTGCGCTTGATACTATACGTCAAACCTGAGAGGAAACGCTGGAATGTTTGTTCGGGTTGTTCACACACTCTAGCACAAGCTTGTTCGTCTGCGGTACCAAAGTTCGCAGGCCAGCGCATGGCGGTACCTAAGTTGCCTGAAATTACCGCGTTTCGAAAAGTTGGGCCGCCAACTACCGAGAGGGGCCATTTCGATGCAAACTCGTCTCACCCCGACCAAATCCAAACATGCTGTGAAACTGCCCCGTGAAGTAGACGGTCGAGACACTCATGTCAGTAATATTTTCGTGACGCGAGCGCCAACGCGGCAACCACGTAGGCGAAACGAGATACTAAAGGGCATGGTGCGTTGACCAAATTCACAAATCCATTCCCTCCCTCCTTTCGCATGAACCCTAGCACCGACGGCGTCGAAATCCCCTCTCCAACCAGAATGATCTCTTCGGGCATTTGACTTCCGGCGCCAAGTTGCTGCGCCTACTCGCTGCTACCGAGCTCTAATGCCGAATGTTGTGCCAGCCGCTGCGATGATCTAGCCCGCCTCTACCGCCGACGAGCTGAGCAGCGCGAAGGATTGCAGATCCATTTGCCGAGGAAGAAGTACTTCTGGCTAATTTCGGGTGACCTACTCTTCTCTTTGCTATTCGCACTACCTATAACTTATAGTTGGCTATTACCATTACAGAGACATATCGAACATAGAATTGTTTGCTAGAACGATGCTGACAAACAATTCTTATCTTTTGTCTCCAATTTTCTGTCAACTAGGATCTCCGCTGAACCCAAATACACGGTTCTGGTGGCCATCTGTGGCTACCTCATTAAATTAGCACATGGGAAGAGCACGTGGAAACAAGCTCAGAATCTGAAGATGGAAGTAGTGCCTGTGCAGTTATGCATTGTCCCTGGTTTGGTTGCTGCTGTGCGTGAACTTGTTGAAATGAGGCCAGAGCAGACTGCACGGTTCAGCATCGTTGATGAACGAGGCTTCAAGGTTCCTATAGCGTGTGACAGTCAGCTAATTGGGTTGATGAAACAGCATGTTAGGCTTCGCGTGGTTATGCTGGTGTGTAACATAGTGGATGAAGAAGCTCCTGCTACTGGGAGTCGCCCAGCTATTATTGGACAGGGAGGTCTAACTCGAACCCCTGCTGTTGTTGAGAAAAATGTGGTTCCTCGTCCGCGACATGCTTCTGTCAGGCAACCTCCTCGTAGGAGTCCCCGTATTGCCGTTGTGGAAAACTCTGCTCTGGAATCTGCTAGTACTTGTTGTCCCCGTCCCCGTGCCCGTGTTGATGTAGCTGCTGCTCACCCAATCCATGCCACTGTTGAGCAAACTAAGGCGTCCGTAGGCTGCCCCACTGTTGTTGCCAAGACCGCCGCCTTGTGTGCTGCTCCTCCTCGAAAATGTCCTCAAGTTGTGCGAACTAATGCTCTGGAATCTGCTGGTACTAGTTGTCCTCGTGTTGTTGATATGGATGCTGTTGACCCAATCCCTGCCGCTGTTGAGAAAACTAAGACTTCCGGAGGCTACCCCACTGTTGTTGCAATGACTGATGCCTTGTCTCCTCCTCGAACCCGTGCTCGGGTTCAGCGAGCTGCTGGTCTAAAGCCAGCTCATGGCCTGGACTCTGCTAGCACTCGAAACACTGCTGTTGTGGGAACTACTCCTAATCGTCGAGGTGGCATGGCAGTAGCTAATCCTATTGTGGCTGCCATTAGAAGGGGCCATGCCTGTGCACCATGTAATGTAGCTCCCGCTGCTAAGGGCCCTCGCCTTGCTCCTGGTCCTGGTACTTCCACCGAGGTTGATCCAGCTAACGATGACGCTGGTGATGGCGGCGGTGGCATGGGGGCTGGGACTGATGGTGCCGCTCCATCTCTCGAACCTCTCAGAGGTTTCTATCCTGAAGAACCTGATGATGGCAAAGTAATCATTCGTATTGGTGTCGCGGATTATACTGCAAAATTAGATGATGGCATAGAAAAATTCTATGGCGAGTTTGATGTAATCCTTGGCAGATACGACCCTGAAGTGGTAGAGTTATCTGACCTGATGGCATCGTTACGTGTCAAGGTGCTGTGGGGGTCCTCCCAGGAAGCATGTTTGTTATATTATGGTTACAGGAGCAAAAAGGCTATCGAAGTGAAAGATACCAGGGATTTAGTCGTACCGTTTACAAGGAAACATTATAGAGGTGAAGTTTACTTCCACTTGGTAGTGCTCACGGTTGGAGAGGAATTGGAACTCGACAATAGAGATGATGGACTTTTAGAAGGCATGCGTGACCTGATCCATGGCATCACTGGGGCTGGTGCGACTGCGGGTAGCTTCGAACAGAGGAGAGTCTTACAGAGGAGCGTCATAAAGAGGAGCAGGAAGAGCATACCCAGAAAGGGCACCCCGAAGAAGAACGTCACCAAGGAGACCATGCCAGATAAGAGGACGCCCAAGAGTCGCACGACAAAGGGCACCATGCCGCAGAGTACACCCCTGAGATCCAGTCAAAATACCACACCAAACGGTAGAAGCAAAAACACTAAGAGGGCTAGCACGGTGGTGAACACTCCCAGGAGTGGTAGCAAAGAGGCGAAGATGGCCAGCACGGAGGCTACCACACCCAGTGGGAGCAGAAAAAAATACTAATTTGGAGTGGAACATGCCGCTATCAGGGAATTATGCCAGCACGAAGGAGAACACGCCCAATAGTAGCAGCAAAAGGGCTAATTTGGAGCAGAACACGTCGCTGAGGTCAGGCAATAATGCCAGCACGAAGGAGAAGATGCCCAATAGTAGTAGCAAAAGGGCTAATTTGGAGCGGAACACGCCGCTGGGGTCAGACAATAATGCCAGCACGGAGGAGAACACGCCCAATAGTAGCAGCAAAATGGCTAATTCGAAGAAGAACACGCCGCAGAGGCCATGCAATAATGCCAGCACCCTGCAGCCAACACCCGTGAGGGGAGGCAGTAAGGAGATCACACCCAAGAGCGGTAGCAAAAAGCCTAGTTCAATGGGGAATGGAACACAGATGTCAAGCCCTACTGATACTATCAGGAAAGATTACATCAGGAAGGAGGATGTACAGAGGAAGAGTAAGAGGGTTATGTACACTCAAGATGAAATTGATTCTGACTGCTGTTTGTCCACTGAAGTACCTGGGATGCGTGCAAACATAAGACCACCCCATGTGGTTGCAGTAGAACCAACCGAGTGTCTTGGAGAAAACAGATTTGCCGGTGAGGTGGATTGGGGCAATGTTTCTGTCCATCCGGGTGGAGACGATGGTGCAGCCCCACCCATGGGAGTCAATATGATGTGTGCAGTACTAGGCATTAGAGACTGATGCAGCCCATCCTACGGACGCTCCTACATCTACACCAACAAGTCCCCCAAGTGGACCCATGACTCATGCCCGAGCCAAACTCCTACAAGCTAAGGTGAACTCGCTCCTCTCCTCGTGCCAATTTGACACCTCCTTGGATGGTATGATACTTCATGCAACTACCCTATGCATCATCAGGTACGAAGCTTCGACACATCACCAAGCACCCAAGGATGGAGAAAAAGAAGCCAAACATGAAGCTGGACCCGCTGGAGCTGCTTAGACCAGAGTCTCCGGTCTGCGCACACCGGAGTCTCCGTCCTGCGCACAACGGAGTCTCCGGCCTGCCAAAGTCTCCGGCCTAAAGACACCGGAGACTCCGCCCCTCTCTCCGGTCTGACCCCCTGCACTAGGCCCTAGGACAGTCTGACGACCCCTCCGAAGGCTGGTCCGGAGACTACACCGGATTCTGCGGTCTAGACCGGAGTCTCCGGTCCACCACACCGGAGTCTTCGGTCCGACCGTCGCTAGGCATGAAAAGGCCTTTGGGCCTTCGGCCCATGTACCCCTTAGTCCGTCCAAAACTTGTCTTTTATTCCTAAAGTACCCCTGTTTAAGTGGCTAGCCTATATATAGACCCCCACCTCCATTGTAAACCCTAGGCATGATACTGGAATTAGTGGAAACCCCTTTGTGGATCTATCTAATTCTTGCCTCATGCTCCTTGACTAAGGAGCACCAATATCCCCAAACCTCGTTGGAGTTTGCATCGTGCCTCCGCATTTTACAAGGCCTAGGCATCGGTGTCCCTTTGCCTAGACGTCATGATCTCACCAAATCTCCCATCTCGCCGTGCCGGTTCGAGAGAGAGTCCTCCGCCCGATGCCGATCCTAGGGATTGCGCCGGACCGGTTACCGCTGGCCTGAGCTATTGGTGTGTATCGTGGTTTTGTGTGTGTGTGTTCTTCGTGTTCTTCGTGCGTGTGTTCATCGTGTTCATCCTCTCCTCCTCTCCCCGCACTTCATCCTCGATTTGAAAGGGAATCGTGAAAGATCGGGCCACCCTAGAGGTTTGCCGTCAACATATTGGTATCAAGAGCTTCATTGCTCACGATTTCCCCCCACAAAATTTTCTTCTATCCACCAAAAATTCGAAAATCCCCAAAAAAAAAGCTCATATTTGCCTTTGGATCGATCTCTTGATTTGGAGTGTTATTTGTGGTTTTGATCTGACCAAACCTTGTCTTAGGTGTTGGTCTAGCTTTATCCTGCATTTTCCCAGCCCAATTTGGCCATTTTTTCACGAATTTGAGGACCCAAGGCGTGGATTTCCGTTCAAGAACACGAGCTGTTCGCGATCTGACTCCAGATCGGAGTCTCCGGCCTGCACACCAGAGTCTCCGGCCCACACCGGAGACTCCGGTGTGCAGGCCGGAGACTCCGGTCTAAAACCCCGGAGTCTCCGGCCCTAACGCCTGATTTTCATAGTTTTGCCTCTAATCTTGCATTGGCTAATTTCTTCTTGTTTGTTTGTGACCGTGTGTGTGTTGTCAACTAACAACAAGCTTCCGCATCGACAACCCCCGCGCTCATCGACACCATGGCCCACAAACATCATCCCGCACCGCCGACGCCAAGTTCATCATCAAAGAAGGTATAACTTGCGTCACCTAGTTCACCCCTATCTTCCTTTGTGTGTACCTATCCCATGAGAGTGGCTCATCTTGTGTTTGATTGAGCATTGTGCATTTGTCCTTGGATAGTGAGTGTGCAAGAGCAACATCAAGTGTGACTATAAGGGAGAGCAAAAAAAAAGATACAAAGAAAAATAGTCTCCCATTGCCAAAGAGAGTCTCAAAGCTTGTAAGAAAGAGAGAAAGAAGAGCGCCCAAGACAAGTGCACAAATCCGTTGCTCACTTTTCTTCTTTGCAAACGAGCCACAGTCTCTCCTTGCATTGGCACGACAACGAGCTTAGTCTTCGTTAGGACATTTTGTTTGCTCATTTTCATAGTCGTGTCAATCCCAACTTTCTCCACGTGTGTGTACATAGTCGTAGGTTCCCGTCACCCTTTTGAGTTGTTGACCTTCGCCTTTGACTTGAGATTTGTTGGATTTTACCCACATTTGACTATCCCTTTTATTTTGGTTGGTTCTTTGGCTTTCCACAATCCTAACCTACCACCAACAAGCTTTTGAGAGTTAGTTCTTTCTTTAGTGTAAGTTTTCTTTGCAATTCCACTTTGCACGCTTATAGCTCTCACTTGTGGTTTCTAGTTTGGTGCAATCCCCAAGGTGAGGTACAAGGCTAACACCATCATATTACACTTCCATATACAATACTTGTGTGTCTTGCATGATGGATAGGCACGGTGAGCCGAGCCAACCACCTCCCCAAGAAGAAGATCAAGGACCGTACATGACGCGCGCAAGTCACTTCATCATTCGACAAGAGTTCCGTGAACGTTGCCAAGCCCTTGAGACGCGACGAGATGAACAATTTGGCGAGACGCAAGCCGAGTTCAAGAACATCGACAACCGCTTCGATGGCCTCGAAAGGCAAATGCAAGCAATGCATCAAAACTTCGGCCACCAAAATAAAGCACTTCAACGCTCCGTCGCCAAAACAAATGACAATCTTCGACGCCTCATCGATGGAATGGCAAGAGCGCATTCACGTGCTTCAAGCTCTTCAAGTTCTTCACGTCATCATGCACCCCTTCAACAAGATCTACATCCAAGTGCTCCAAGACGCAATGATGCCCCCGTGGTTGAAGATGGAACCTCTTCGAACTATGTACCTTCCTATCACATCCCAAATTCTAGATTTGGTACTACATACTTGCATGGAATTGCATCATACTCATCTTTGAAAAAATTCAGTTTTGAAAGTCTTTTGCCAAAACCCCCTTTTCCTTGCTAGTGCCTCTTATTTGCAAGCCTATTAGGGTTTTTACCTAGCATCTGCTTGTTTGACACTATATAGTCATTCCAGATGCTTTGTTGTATAGAGTTTTTAATTACGAATCCATAGAACTTTGTTTCACCCAAATCAGAGTCCTGGATCAAAAGTTATGGCAAGAATTCAGAAGTGCAGGAAAAATTCAGAGTTTTCAGACAGACAGCTCTGTCAGTTCAGTTACTGTTAAAAAAAAGAAAAAAAGGGAAAACCGTGTCGACCAGCTGGACCGCCTGCCCACAGCGGCCCAGCGGCCCACCCGGGAGACCCCAGCGCAGCGAGCAACGTGTAACAAAAAAACGCGCGCGTAGCGCGTTGCCTGCACCGCCGCCCGGGCCCACCTGCCAGCCACATCCGTCGAGCAGATCGTGCTCGACACGAGCACGGACACCGAGGCAACGACCTCGACGGATTTCCGAATGCCGCGGGAGTTTGTTCCGCCTCCGCTTTCTCCGCCACCCCCCCTTATAGCCCTCGCTGCCCCCGATTTTCCCCCTTACTTCCGTCTACGCTGCCGCCAACACCGTGCAACCTGTCGCCGGAGTTCGCTGCCGCCGCCATTACCGCCGGTGAGCCCGCGTCGCCGCCCCCGAGCCTCCCTTTTGCCTTACCGCCTTGCTGCCGCCGCCTCACCCTCCTTTTCCCCACCTGCAGGTCACCGGGAGACCACTGCCGCCGCTAGAACGCCTCGCCGGAGTGTCGCCGACGAGCTGCCGCCACTGCCGGTCGAAGGTTAGCCAGCCGGGCCACGACGGCCGTTGGATCGGCCACGGATGGGCGCGATCGGCCGCTGACCCGGGAGCTGACCGCTGACCGGTCAACCGCCGCGTTAGTCGGACCTGCTTGTCAGCGGGAATATTCCCCGAATATTCCCCCGTCGATTTTCATAGTTTATGAATTTTTCCAAAAAATATGTCTAACTTCAAAAATTCGTATAAAAAGATCTACTTGGCCAAAAATTGCAAATAAGGTATTGTTGGATTCGCAAAATTGTGTAGAATTTTTATTCTGCAATAATATCCCAGGTTTACTGTATGTATTTTCCTGAGTTTATAAAAAGGCTTAAAGTAGTATTAAATTCGCAGAAAAAGATCTGCAAATCTTTTTGGAGCAAATCCTTTTGGTCTAGGCTCTATTTTGAACTATCTGTCCAGCACTACCGTTGTCACACTTGAACAACATTGTTTACAACAATAGTTCAATGTTTTGACTAAAAGACCTATTAGCTGGTCCTCTTTTATGCATAAATTGTTTTCTTTGCATTAAAGGTTTTCCCATGCATCATTCAGTAGTAGAATTGATCAGAGAACATAACTAAAACTACTGAAGCTTTATTAAAGTGCCATGCATGCATTGTGTTGCATTTGTTGATCTCTGTGTGTGGTTTGTTTATTTGTTTGAATTGCTTTCGTGTAGATTGTGAGGATTGTATCCCGTGTGACTGTCCGGACTGTGCTTTTGACTCCGGCAACTACCAAGGCAAGTGGAGCTTCATAAATGTCCTATTTACTTTCCATATGCATTATAGCTTGTTTTGTTTTACAAGTTTTATCTATTGCTATGCTATATCCTATTATGTCGTAGCCTTTCTCGTTAGGTGAGCCGCCGTAAGAAGTTGTGCTTATGTAGACGAGGGTGGGATACAACATGGCAAAGATTGTTTTGAAAGAACGTGTTTGGAAAGTTTGAAAACAACTTAATTATTGAACTCTCTGGGTGGATTGGTAATTGCTTGGTTCGTGAATGTCGGGCCCATGTCTATGGTTTACCCGAGTAGCTCACTTGTGGATGGCCACCCAGGCTTCTAAGAAATGATTAGTGTCTTGATTTGGTAGCTTCCGTGTGCAACCATATGCCAGTGAGTTATGGGTGGCTGGATGGACTTAGTAGGTCGTGGCTACCCGAGCTCTTCATATCCAGAGATGTAGTGATTGTGTTAGGTTGGAACGGTGCGTGGATGGGCTTGGGGAGCTACTTCCCGAATTGTCTCTTCTTGGGCTTCTCCCTATCATGACTCAATATGCATGTCGTGGTACGAGCGGGTCGACCAAGTCATATGGGTAAAGTGTACAACCCCTACAGGGTGTAAAACTAAGGGCTTAGCCATGTCCCCGGTAATGGACGATTGGGTTCTGAATTGTGGGTGCTATGACATGTTCTCATTCATTCTAACTTGTAATTGCTAAAACTTGTGGTTGAAACTTAATTGGGTTGTTTGATGAAGATTAAATGCTTTGCAAATGATTTACAAATGGTAGGATACAGTATTTTGCTGCTACAACTAAGCCTGAACCCCACAAGCTAGATATGCATATAGCTATTAGTCTTGTTGTTCCTCTCATTATTCCACTTGCCAGTGCATTCCAAGTGCTGACCCTCCGGGGCTGTTACGTTTCATGTTGCAGGTTACTCTTCTGGTTACTCTGAGTAGTAGTGTTGGTTGCGACCCTCCACTCAACATTTTGTTCTCCTGTGGCGTCTAATGGAGACTGGAGCTACTTTTTTTATCCTATCTATTTGCTACTTATTTACTTGTGCAAGCGTTATGCTTTGCAAACTTTGTAATAAATGCAATATTCTGGATCATACCGTTGTAATAATGATGCACTGTTAATTCTTTGATGTCTATCAATGCTATGTATGCCAATGAACCGATCCAGGGATTGGCGTGATACATAAAGGTGCAATCCTTGCGGGTTGTACCGTTTCAGATGGTATCAGAGTAGTATGTTGACTGTAGGATCGTGACCTAGGATTGGAATAGGAAGCCTTATTTTTTACTTAAGCCTATTTTAAATTCTGTCTTTATTCTTATGCCTTTCACTCTAGTAAATTCTTTTCCTTTGTTGTTCTCACTCTTTCTGATATGGGGTGGCCCGATCTTCTCAGCAAGCTCTTGTCGATGGTGATGGTGGATGATAGATAACTAGTGCGTAGCTATGATCTCTCCCGCTCGATCCCTGATGCCAATGCAACAGCTCTCGAACCTTGTAGGATATTCACAACACCACACTCTTGCGCACGCAGTCGTGACCACGAACGCTAGTATGCAATCTACTAATTCCCGATGGAACAACATATCACACTCAATTATAGTTGGCAGATTCGAACACAGGGTAATTCCAGAGGTTCTATGAAAGAAACAACTCCAAAATATTTTAACGTGGTCTTAAACCTAACTTGTGACGGCTACGGAGGTTTATATGAGGGATGGGGCGTCCTCCCCTCTAAACGGGCCTAAAAACAGCCATAACTTGGCCCAAACTGACTCGGTTCGACTCAAACTGATACATACCAACCCATATATGGGTTCGGCCTTATTGGCACGCAGTCCAAACGTCGTGGAACACCTCAAACATGTAATTCTTGGTTCGCCATCTCTCTCTCTTTCTCATACGTGATTTCCTCATTGCGTCCTAGTGCGCCTGCCTCCCGCTCCTCCCTCGCGCACTTGTTGATATTGGAAATCAGCGCTTGTCCTTCTTGCTGCAACTCTCCTCCTCCTCGTGCAACGATTGTGTTATCAATAAACCTGATCATACAAAGATGCATAGACTTAGGTAGTATAAAGTTCTCATTAAATAAAACATCAGGTTCAATTAGGAATAAATTCACCTGATAGTCATTATTGATTTGACTCAATATTTCCTTCCAGTTCAGGCAGTCAGAATCATCATAATCCCTGTAGATATCCTCATCATCCTCCCTTTCTTCATGAAAAGCCGTCCTCGGCTTTAGGTAAGCTGAAAGTGGGAGAACCAAAAAGAACAACGTGTACACAAAGTATATGTATATATAACATGTTGTATTATTGTTGTTCACATGAAAAGTATGTCCAGTATACATCAAGCAACTTAAATTGCAGGTATAAGTGAAGTACAAAGAATCATGATCGTGGTAAACAACAACTAAATAGATAGTCATGTTCTTCAATATTGAATTCAGTTTTCTCAAAGAAGATCTATGATCAAATTTGTGAACAAGATCAAACCAATTCAATATGTCTGAAAACCAAATTGAATCATGACATGCTTCAACTGCGCTACTCTGATTATTATGAACATGATCATGTTGTCCAGTATGTAAAATGCAACTCAATTTGCAAATATCAAGGAAGTCTAAAGTAGTACCAAAACTAGACAAAGACTTTTGGGACAAACATAGTGAATATGAAAACTTGGGTCCTATTCTAGCAAGATTAGAACAATCCAACATAGGTAAAATTACTTGTGTTGGTTGCAATATATCAACTAGACCAGAATGTATTTCCATAATATCTGGAACATGAGCTATTGTCCCATAGCAAACATTTTGTGATGTATGGCTGAAAACAGCATGTTTCAGTTCAGCGATTCTATCACAAGTAATGCATATGTGATCCACAAGAAAATTTTCATGCATGCTATATTCACCAATCAGATTGAAAGTGAAACAAGGAGAATATGTGCTAGAATTCAGAAATGAAATTTCAGAAATCTTATCCATAGCACAACTCATACTCATAGGTTCATTTAGCATGATGGAATACACAATATCAGCAGGTGGTATTCGAGCAAGTATTTCCTTATGTGTTATCAGTACCACGTGATCAAAATTTGAATTTGGTAAACTATCACATGGTGCTGAAACAGTAGTGCAAGGCAAATCACAAGGAGGCTTCAGTAAAGGAATAGACTCACAATATGTCGCACATGTTGGCTGAAGCTCCAAATCAGTACCAATGTCATTAACAAACTTCTCAGCTGTAGTAGGTACTATGACATCCTCCTCAAGTAACAATACCAGATCGTGTGATGCAGGTTGTAAAATAGGCGGTTTCCTTTCTTCAAAAGCAACCTGCATAGCACAAGAAACAATACCAGGAGTAGAGATGATTACATTAGTAGAAATATCCTCACATGTATTAGCATCTACTGCACTGATGTTTTCTTTTTCTCTCATACTCTTAGAATGGATGCTCTCAACCTCACGTTTAGTGGAATCACACAGCTCACTTTTGATAACACTCTAACTCAGCTTGGCTATGTGGCTCTCATTCTCACATGGGTTGTAATGCACAGCGTGTTCAAGATGACAAATAATAGAATTGTCACCATTGATGATGAGGATACAATCATGGATCATGCTGATTTCGAGTGTTTGAACTGGAAAGAAATATTGAGCCTCATTGAAAAATATCACAAGGTGAATTCGTTCCTAGTTGGACATGATACTTTGATTTATAAGAGCTTTATACTACCTAAATCATGGTGTTATTGTTTGACTAGATTTGGCATCTATCGGACTAGCGCCAGCGGGAGGAGAGGGAGGAAGGCGACCAAGAGATGCAAGATGCATTAGGAGGCAATAAGGCAAACAAGCATGATCAAGAGAGATATGTGGCGCGCCAGGACACTTTTGAGGTGCACCATGACATATGGCATGCGCGCCAAGTAAGCCGAACTCATCTATGGGTCGGTATGTATCAGTTTGAGTCGAACCGAGTCAGTTTGGGCCAAGTTATGGCTGTTTCTACGCCCGTTTAGAGGGGAGGACGCCCCAGCCCTCATATAAACCTCCGTAGCCGTCACAAGTTAGGTTTTTAAGACCACGTTAAAATATTTTGGAGTTGTTTCTTTCGTAGAACCTCTGGAATTACCCTGTGTTCGAATCTGTCAACTATAATTGAGTGTGATCTGTTGTTCCATTGGGAATTACTAGATTGGATACTACCGTTCGTGGTCACGGCTGCGTGTGCAAGAGTGGTGTTGTGAATATCCTACAAGGTTCGAGAGCTGTTGCATTGGCATCAGGGATCGAGCTGGAGAGATCATAGCTACGCACTAGTTATCTATCATCCACCATCACCATCGACAAGAGCTTGCTGAGAAGATCGGGCCACCCCATATCATCTTGGTATCAGAGCGCTGGGTTTACTCGGTGAGCAATATCATCTTGGTATCAGATTTCCTCGTTGACTCGGTAAGCAATCCACAATCCATCCATAGATTAGAGAGTGTTTTTCATCCTATACAGAAAAACCCCACAAAAAGAGTTGCCATAGCCTAGATTACATCGTATTCGAGTAATAGTTGCTGGTCGAGTTCCTCTATTAGATTAGATCTAGATCTGGTCTTCGTAGATTTGTTTTCTAGTTGTTCTAGTTGTTTTCCACCATCTTTTTCCGCTACCATCAAGTCAGATCCGATCCAAGTAAAGAGTCCTAGTTGTGTACTACTTGGCGAGTCAAAAAAAAATTTCAGCTCGCTGCCTCACGCTTGACCGCAGACAGGTCTGTGCTCCAGCGTGAAAAAAAAATCCGTTGTACGGTTTCAGATGGTATCCGAGTAGTGTGTTGACTGTAGGATCGTGACCTAGGATTGGAATAGGAAGGCTTATTTTTTACTTAAGCCTATTTTAAATTCTGTCTTTATTCTTATGCCTTTCACTCTAGTAAATTCTTTTCCTTTGTTGTTCTCACTCTTTCTGATATGGGGTGGCCCGATCTTCTCAGCAAGCTCTTGTCGATGGTGATGGTGGATGATAGATAACTAGTGCGTAGCTATGATCTCTCCCGCTCGATCCCTGATGCCAATGCAACATCTCTCGAACCTTGTAGGATATTCACA
This sequence comes from Avena eriantha, assembly GCA_910589775.1. NCBI lineage: Eukaryota > Viridiplantae > Streptophyta > Magnoliopsida > Poales > Poaceae > Avena > Avena eriantha. The sequence goes on along the minus strand of CAJUXJ010000625.1, from coordinate 33,782 downwards.
ACACCACACTCTTGCGCACGCAGCCGTGACCACGAACGGTAGTATGCAATCTACTAATTCCCAATGAAACAACAGATCACACTCAATTATAGTTGGCAGATTCGAACATAGGGTAATTCCAGAGGTTCTATGAAAGAAACAACTCCAAAATATTTTAACGTGGTCTTAAACCTAACTTGTGACGGCTACGGAGGTTTATATGAGGGCTGGGGCGTCCTCCCCTCTATACGGGCCTAAAAACAGCCATAACTTGGCCCAAACTGACTCGGTTCGACTCAAACTGATACGTACCGACCCATATACGGGTTCGGCCTTATTGGCACGCAGTCCAAACATCGTGGAACACCTCAAACATGTAATTCTTGGTGCGCCATCTCTCTCTCTTGCTCATACGTGATTTCCTCATTGCGTCCTAGTGCGCCTGCCTCCCGCTCCTCCCTTGCGCACTTGTTGATATTGGAAATCAGCGCTTGTCCTTCTTGCTGCAACTCTCCTCCTCCTCGCGGAACGCTTGTGTTATCAATAAACCTGATCATACAAAGATGCATAGACTTAGGTAGTATAAAGTTCTCATTAAATGAAACATCAGGTTCAATTAGGAATAAATTCACCTGATAGTCATTATTGATTTGACTCAATATTTCCTTCCAGTTCAGGCAGTCAGAATCATCATAATCCCTCTAGATATCCTCATCACTTTCCTCTTTACATTTGATAGATGGGAGATGCCACCAGAGTTGAGTATGTTGGGCTCCAATCACCAAGACCCTTCGCAGGACAGTTGGCGGAGCTTTGCCAGACACTGGGCATGCTAATGCCGATGTTCAAAGGGAAAAGGATGAACACCTATGTGCCTGGAGATCGCGTGTGGGAGATCACCGCGATTGTTCTTGTAGATCCCGCCGTGCCTGGTATTGAGAACCTGAACCTCACCAAGAAGTACCTTACCTGGGAGCAAGGAGTGGAGTCGGCCATGCATGAGACACTATCACGCCTGTGCTATCTCCACCAACACCGACTGCCATCATGTTCACCCTTCCTTGCATTTGGAAGTCGGAATGAGGATGGGAACGTGATGGTTACCTGTTCCGACCTCGGATCGTTAAGGATCCTAAGTCCCAGTGAATAACATGCTAGTCCCTGGATCAATAGCTAGCACTTCACAGTCGATGAATATCATGTAGAACACAAGTCATTATTACATGAATAATCCAGAGTATATTTATTACAATTTGCATAGCTTATAGCTAGCTCAAATAAAATAGCGGAAACTAAGTAAAACTTGAGTCCATCAACGCCCCAGACTAGTTGCGTGAAGACCCGCGATCCCTACGCACCTTTCAGTTTTCGGATTCTGCACATAAGACGTGCAGCCAACAAGTAGGAACAATACTTTGAGTGTATTGGCAAATTACACCAAGGAAAGAGTAAGTCTATCTCTACATGCAAGGCTAAGAGTAGGCTTTGGGGTTCATTTGCATAAAGCCGATTTTCTCAATGTAATAGGAAAAGAGGAAGAGATTACCCTACTTTGTAAACCTTGATAAGTAGTATAGGGTCGAGTGGAACACGTGGATGTTACTCACCAAGTGCCCAATCAACCTAGCACTTGGATATTACGCACCAAGTTCCCAAAATCCCACCCAATGGCGATATTACTCACGCCTTGGGGTTTATAAAACTTTAAGTTTGGAAAAGAGAGAGGAAGATCTTTCAGAGGCTGCATCCTTCAGATGCTCAATGTTGTTCTGTTTCCGTGAACACGACTGATCGATCAGATTGCAATACTCTCGAGAGGTTGTGCACTTTCCCCACAATCGACGATCAAGTCTTTTTACAGACAAGACCATGGCGAAGCCTTCCCTTAGCAGCCCCTCTACCAGATGGATCCAACTGTGCCAAGAACCTCGAAATGTTGGTATCCTGGTGAGGTTTCCCACTAAGTACTAAGCCAAGACAGAGCCCATATGTATTGTGGTTGCACTGAAAGCTTCTGAATTCTGAAACATGGCAGACTTCTTTGATTCCTGGGCGGCCTTCCTCCACCAAAGTTCCACTCGTTGTCCCGACAACCATTCCGCCCAGAAGAAAACTTAGTTTTATTTTGAAGGGGGTTTTGAGAAGAAAAGTCCGCTCGAGAGAGCTCTCATACTTAGAAATTTTTGAGTCTTTCGAACCCCCCAACAACACTTAGTATATATATATAGCATAGCAAGCCATACTTAGCAAAAACAGGGAAACCTAATAGGACGGAAAATCCTAAGTATAAAGCTACTCATGGCATACTACAAAACCGCACTTGCGAAAATAGTAATAGGAAAATCTACTAAAGACCTACACATGCATACTACAAGATTTGAAGAGTAAAACATGCATAGTTAAAAATCTAGGACATAATATGTACAAGTGGTGTAACTTGCCTTGATCCGAGCAGCACTCTACACAACAGTACTCCTCAGCGCACTCCGAGCAATCTAACGAAACACAAACATAGATCCAATCACAATTTGCACAAAAGAATGTGACGAAGGTGAATATGCATGCATGCAACAAGGTAATATGCAAGGATGGATTCAAATTTGAGCAAGGGTTTTATTCGCGGGTGTTGTTGAGTTGGGGATGTCATTAGAATCGATTCTCCACAGATTTCTAAGTATTTTGGGTTAATACCTAAATAAACAAGCTCATAATTAGATCTACAACTCCAATCTATCTCGAAACAGATCTGAAAACTCTAGGCAAGAGATAACAATTTTCCACAGAAGGTCTCGTAGATACAAAGCCAGCGCAACAAGAATCAACTAAAACGGATCTACGAATAATTTGCTAGAATTAAAATACTCTAGTCTAAACTTTAAATCCTACTGCAAGATTGCTGTAGTAAAACAACAATATTTTTGTAGATATGTGTTCTACTCAATTTTTCGAATCCAACGGTATATTATACGCATTTTTGGACAAAAACTCGATTTACTATGGATTTTACAAGATTAGAGTGATTTCTGCCTATTTAAAAGAAAAAACAGGTCGGTGGCTAGCTGTGCAGCGCCAACTGGCGGCTTGGCACTGGTCTAGTGGGGGGCACGCGGCGCTGACGCAGCGCTGACGCGGGCACACCACGCGGCGGCACGCGGTTGGGCGATACCCCTTCGCTGGGGCGGGCTAATCTCCACCGCTAGATCGAGATCTAACGGATGGGGGCGGAGGGACTTACCGAAACGGCGGGAGTTGACGACGACGACGAATGGTGGCGGCGCGTCAGCGGCGATGCTCGGCGGCGGTCTGTGGTGCTCCTGGCTCGACGAGGTGGATGACGACGACCACCTCTCCGTTGCGGTTCCGTTCCCGGGGGTGACGTCGACTCCTTCCTTCTGAGGTGGCGGCGAACAGTGGCTGGAGGTCACGGATTCCGGCGAACTCCGACAAGCGATTGCGGTCGGCTCGACCTTCTAAACAAGGGGAAAACAACGTGAGTCGAAGCGGTACTAAAGGGGGAAGGAAGAAAGGGAGAGAGAAGGGGAAGGGGTGGCCTCGAACCCTGTCCGGCGAGCTCGGCGGCGGCGGCTCCGGCGAGATTCGTTCCGAGCTATATGGCGGCAGCCCGGTGGCAAACGGCGAAAAAACTAGGGTTTTGGGAGGCGTGCCGAGGGGTTTAAATAGCCGGTCTTGCTTGGCGCGGGGGCTGCGGAGTTCGCTCCGATTCGGCCGAAGGTGGTTGTGCCGACGCGGTCGTGCTCGTGTTCGAGCTGGACTCGAATGGGGGAGAGGGATGACGGGTGGGGCCCGCCTATCGACGTCTGCGGGTGCGGGAGGGTGGAGTTGGGCCGGCCCACGCGCTGTGCGCTGCGCACTTAGCCAGGCGCGGCGGCGGTTAGGTCGCGGGCTGGTCTAGCCGGCCCGCTAGGCTAGATCCCCTCTCTTTTTTTTAAACGTTTTATTTTTTTCTATTTCACCAAATGTTTCATAACTTTTGCAAAAGGATTCCAAATTAAGTGAGACCGGTCTCTAAAATTTTGTAAAAAGAAGAGGATTAGAAAGGGATTATAAAATAACACTTTTACAAAGGTATAGTAGGTTAGATTTTGTTTTACCCTTTTTAGTCTTTATATGACTATAGGGTTTAGGTAAGGTATTCGATGCGGCTTTAAATGTGTGATGCCATGATGCAAGGATATGATGCATGCTTCTAGTAACATCTGCAATTGTAAAATTTGGGATGTTACATTACCACAGGTAATCAGGACAACATGCCACTCCATGAGAAGCAACTAGAAGACATGGAGATCAAGGCTTGGGAGAGGGAAGAGAAGTTGATGCAGCAAAAGGAGGAGCTAGATTATTTTCAGGGCACTGTGCATCTGCAAGGGTATGAGATGGAAGCCCTGCACACTGCCGTGAATACAATGGAGCAAGCCCTCATTGGTAGAGATGCCACGATTGCAGCGCTGAATCAAACCATTGTGCAAAGGAATCAAGTTGTGGCTGAGCATGATCAAACCATTGTGGACATGGCTGCCCAGATTGCTGCCCTTCAAGCACAGCAGAATCCACCACCAAATAATGGCAATGGCGATGATGGGAACGATGGTGATGATGATAGTGATGATGATGATGATGCGGATAATGGTGATGGAGGTAACAATGGTGGAGGAGGTAACAATGATGATGATGGAGGCAGTGATGATGAAGGAAGCGATGACGATGATGGAGGAGATGCAGCGGGCGCTTATGTTGAAGGAAGCGAGGAGGAGGTCCCCGAAGAGGTGGAATTCAAGGACTCAAGTGGAGAAGACTCGGGAGAGGTGTACACACCACCACCGTGGCATGCACGAGGATCGAAGTGTCAGCGCATGGAATCCAGAACTTATTGCAACCTGTTCATCAAATAGTTAGAGATGGTCCTCCAAAACTAGTCTTCGTTAGGGATATTCGTTAGTCTTAGACATCGATCAATGTAAACTTCTACACTATTAGCTTATTGTGTTTAGAGTGCTCAGTTAATTACCTTAAAGTTCCAGGATTTTTCGTGAGATTTGTTAAATGATTTTTGGACAAGTTTGGGTAAAATTCGTGTTTTTACTACTGTAGTTTTCTGCTGATTCTGCTGTACTGTACGATTTTTCATGTTTTATTGGTAACTGCGAAAAATCTAAGAAATTGTGATCTGGTGCGTAATTATCTGTAGTATCTGCAAAAAAACAGCAAAAATTCCTGATGCTTTTAAGTCAGGCAAACAATTCGTGAACAGGACAGAACTGTTTTGCCAGATTTCTGGTTTTGCTTATTTTTGCTGTTTTGCTTTGCCAAATGTTGTTACCAGCGTTTCTAAATTATTTTGTAGCTATATACTGTTAAGGAAAACCTGGAACAATGTTTGTGTGTGTGATTGCTCATGTGGTGATTGCTTATGGTTGTTGTGGATGAACTGTTGTTGCTTTGAGTTTGTTGCATGTGTAGGAGGCTGTTGCTTATCTTTAGTTGCTTCTTTCCAATCTTACCTGTGTTGAACCGCAGATGGCTCGTCGCCGAGCACCTGATGAGATGGCTCACCTCATGGCCGCTCAGGCACAGCTGACCCAAGTGATGACGCAGTTCATGGCAACTCAGAATAACAACAACAACAACAACAACAACAACAACGGGAACAATCAGCCGTAGGGGGATGCTCTCACTAGGTTCCTGAGGCTGAGGCCAGCTAAGTTCTCCCCTGCACCTGAGCCCATGGTTGCTCTCGACTGGCTTTGTTCTGTGAACAAGGACTTGGTGACTGTTGGTTGCACTGATGCTGAAAAGGTGAGGTTTGCTGCTCACTTGCTGGAAGGATCAGCTGCTTCTTGGTGGGATGCTTTCCAGATCACCCACCCGCTGGACACGGTTACTTGGGCTATGTTTGAGGAAGGATTCAGGACAAACCACGTATCTGCCGGGACCATGAGCCTAAAGAGGAAGGAATTCCACAACCTGCGCCAAACCAACCGTAGTGTGGCGGATTACATAGAGGAATTCAACAATCTCTCTTGCTATGCCCCTGAGGATGTGGACACTGATGCTAAGAGGAGGGAGAGGTTCCTGGATGGTCTCAGTGATGAACTTTCACTTCAGCTATCTGTGGTTTATTGTCCGACATTTCAGGAGCTGATGGACAAGGCTAGAATTCTGGAAGGGAAATAGCAGCAGGTGGAAAGACGTAAGAGGAAGAGCAGCCATCACTCCTCAGGATCACACCACCGTGCTCGCACCTCTTATGATGGACACTCTGGATACTCTAAGCATGGCAGAGATGACCGTAACCACCGTGGAAGTAATGGACATCGCCACGATGGTCACAGGAGTGACAATCGCCACCGAGGAGGAAATGGTCACCACCATAATGGCCACCACCACAATGGCCACAAGAGCTACAACAGCAACTCCGGGAGGAACAATGGAGACAACCGCTCTAGCAGGAGGTATCTCAGTGAAGTGGAATGTTTCAAGTGCAAGAAGATGGGGCACTATGCTGACAATTTCCCAGAGAAGAGGATTGAAGCAGGAAGCAAGCCTAATGCAAACTAGAAGGCAACAGTCAACCATGTGAACGTCAAGGAGATCCAGAACGAACCAGAGCTAGTGGTTGGTAAGTTTCCAATCAATACCCACATCGCATTTGTTCTTTTCGATACGTGCATCGCACACATTCATATCAAGGGCATTTGTGGATAAGTATAAGCTACCTACCGAGGATCTTAGAGGATCAATTAGAGTAAGTTCCCCTGGGGGAGAAATGATAGCTAGTGCAGCATGTCGAGGGTTGACACTAGAAATTGGTGCTTATGTATTTCCTGCACACCCGGTTATACTAGAATCCCAAGGTCTAGATGTCATATTGGGCATGGATTGGATGTCGGAACATCAGGGTCAGATAGATTGTGCTCAACGAGCAATTTCACTCACCACACAAAAAGGAGTAAGGATCAGATATGAGTCGCCTGCCAGAATTGGAGTGGCCGAGTCGAAGTCTCTTAAGGGGGTTAGCCTAGAGGATGTGGCCGTAGTAAAGGAGTATCCCGATGTTTTTCCGGATGAGCTGCCAGGGATGCCACCTGACAGGGACATGGAGTTTCTTATTGACTTCATGCCGGGAACATGACCGATAGCCAAGAGGCCGTATAAGATGGATGTGGAGGACCTGAAGGAGTTAAAGAAGCATCTTAGAGAGCAATTGGACAAGGGATTTATTCAGCCCAATTCATCGTCTTGGGGCGCGCCTGTTCTATTCGTGGAGAAGAAGGACAGTAGTAAGAGGTTGGTGGTTGACTACCGCTCACTTAATGAAGTGACCATCAAGAATAAATACCCATTGCCCAATATAAATGATTTGTTTGATCAGTTGGAAGGAGCAAAGGTGTTTTCCAAGATTGATTTAAGATCGGGATATTTCCAATTGAAGATCCGTGAGGAAGACATACCAAAGACCGCTTTTACCACTAGGTATGGGTTATATGAGTATACAGTTATGTCTTTTGGACTAACAAATGCTCCAGCATATTTTATAACCATGATGAACAAGGTATTCATGGAGTACTTGGATAAATTCGTGGTGGTGTTCATTGATGACATATTGATATATTCCAAGGATAATGCTGAACATGAGAAACACCTGTGACTAATTATGGAAAAGCTGAGGGAGCATAAATTATATGCCAAGTTTAGCAAATGTGAATTCTGGTTGAACACTGTTGGATTTCTTGGACACATGGTGTCAGGTGAAGGAGTCGCAGTTGATCCAAGCACGGTGGTGTCAGTTACAGAATGGGAGTCACCCAAGAATGTGGGAGATATTAGGAGTTTCTTGGGACTTGCTGGATATTACAGGAGGTTTATAGAGAACTTCTCCAAGATTGAAGAAGGAGAAGAAGTTTGAATGGACCAAGGAGTGCGAAGCTACTTTCCAGGAACTGAAGCAACGCCTAGTGACCGCACCTATCCTGTGTTTGCCAGATATTCAGAAGGATTTCCAAGTGTATTGTGATGCCTCTCGTCAAGGACTGGGTAGTGTACTGATGCAGGATGGAAGAGTGGTATCTTATGCCTCACGCCAACTTAAACACCACGAGAGGAATTACCCCACGCATGACTTGGAATTAGCGTCAGTTGTGCATGCGCTCAAGGTATGGAGGCACTATCTGATGGGTAAGCATTGTGATGTGTTTATAGATCACAAGAGCCTGAAATACATATTCACTCAGAAGGAGCTGAATATGAGACAGAGGAGATGGTTGGAGCTCATAAAGGATTATGACATGAGTTTGCAATATCACCCAAGAAAGGCCAATGTTGTAGCGGATGCGCTGAGTCGCAAGGTTTACGCTAATGGCCTGACAGTGGGGGAGTTACCCAAGGATTTGTGTGAACAGCTCAAGGACCTCAGGTTGGAAGTAGTATCCGAGGGTTATTTGGCAACAATGGAAGTTAAGCCAACGCTTCTGGATGAGATTAGAGAAGCTCAAAAGAAGGATAGTGACCTGGAGGAGATAAGAGGAAACATATCCAAAGGTAAAGCCGAAGGATTTCGCGAGGATGATCAAGGGACACTATGGTACAAGGATCGCTTATGTGTGCCCAACGATCCGGGGATTAGGAAGTTGATATTTTAGGAAGCTCATGACTCGCCATACTCTATACATCTTGGTAACACGAAGATGTACATGGATTTGAAGGAAAGGTTTTGGTGGGTTAACATGAAGCGAGAGATTGCAGAGTATATTGCCCTATGTGATGTCTGTAGTAGAGTGAAGGCCGAGCACCAAAAGCCAGCAGGATTGCTACAGCATTGCCGATACCTGATTGGAAGTGGGATAGAGTTGGAATGGACTTCATCACAGGATTACCCAGGACCAAGTCAGGATATGATTCTATTTGGGTAGTGGTAGATCATTTAACCAAGGTAGCTCAATTTATACTAGTAAAGACCACTTATACTAGCGCTAAGTTAGTCAAGATCTACATGAACAGAATTGTGTGCCTGCATGGAAGAGCATTGTGTCACATAGAGGCACCCAATTTACTTCTCACTTTTGGCGCCAGCTACATGAGTCGTTGGGAACGAGATTGGAGTTTAGCACAGCTTTCCATACCCAAACAGGTGGTCAGACTGAGAGGGTGAATCAGATTTTGGAGGATATGTTGAGAGCCTGTGCCTTGGCTCATGGCGCTAGTTGGGATGAAAATTTACCTTATGCTGAATTTTCCTACAACAACAGCTACCAATCCAGCATCAAGACGTCACCATTCGATGTACTATATGGTAAGAGGTGCAGAACACCATTGTTATGGGATGGTGTAGGTGAACGTCAACTGTTTGGACCGGATTTGATCAAGGATGCTGAAGAGAAGGTTAGTTTGGTTCAGGCAGGTTGAAGGTGGCACAATTGAGACAGAAGAGCTATGCTGATTCTAAGTGCAAGGAGGTGGCGTATGAGATTGGAGATCGAGCATATCTCAGAGTTTCGCCACTACATGGAATTAAGAGGTTTGGAATTAAGGGTAAGCTGGCACCCCGGTTTATAGGACCATATCGGATCCTAGCACGCAAGGGAGAGGTAGCATATAAGTTGGAGTTGCCAGAAGCTCTGTCCGCTATCCATGATGTGTTCCATGTGTCCCAGCTGAATAAATGCCACCCGGAGATGGTGGATACATAGTTGAGGGATACCGTGCCATTGGATGAGGTTCAGCTAGATAGTGACCTAACTTATCAGGAGAAGCCGGTCAAGATTTTGGAGACAGCAGGGAGGTTTACCCGCAGCAAGACGATCAGGTTTTGCAAGGCGCAATGGAGCCACCACACCGAAGAGGAAGCCACCTGGGAGCGAGAGGATGACCTCCGAGAGGACCACCCGCACCTATTTTCTAACGTTGAATCTCGAGGACGAGATTCATCTTAAGGGGGTTAGTCTTGTCACATCCCAAAATCTAGATTTGGTACTGCATACTTGCATGGCATTGCATCATACTCATCTTTGAAAAAATTCAGTTTTGAAAGTCTTTTGCCAAAACCCCTTTTCCCTTGCTAGTGCCTCTTATTTGCAAGCCTATTAGGGTTTTTACCTAGCATCTGCTTGTTTGACACTATATAGTCATTCCAGATGCTTAGTTGTATAGAGTTTTTAATTACGAATCCGTAGAACTTTGTTTCACCCAAATCGGAGTCCTGGATCAAAAGTTATGGCAAGAATTCAGAAGTGTAGGAAAAATTCAGAGTTTTCAGACAGACAGTTCTGTCAGTTCAGTTACTGTTAAAAAAAGAAAAAAAAGGGAATACAGTGTCGGCCAGCCGGAGCGCCAGCCCACAGCGGCCCAGCGGCCCATCCGGGAGACCCCAGCGTAGCGAGCAGCGCGTAACAAAAAAATGCGCGCACAGCGCGTAGCCCGCACCGCCGCCCAGGCCCACCTGCCAGCCACAGACGTCGAGCAGAGCATGCTCGACACGAGCATGGACGCCGAGGCAACGACCTCGCTGGATTTCTGAATGCCGCGGGAGTTTGTTCCACCTCCGCTTTCTCCGCCACCCCCCTTATAGCCCTCGATGCCCCCGATCTTTCCCCCCTTACTTCCGTCTATGCCGCTGCCAACACCGCGCAATCTGTCGCCGGAGTTCACCGCCGCCACCATTACCGCCGGTGAGCCCGCGCCGCTGCCCCCGATCCTCCCTTTCGCCTTACCGCCTTGCAGTCGCCGCCTCACCCTCCTTTTCCCTACCTGCAGGTCGCCGGGAGACCGCCGCCGGAACGCCTCGCCGGAGCGTCGCCGACGAGCTGCCGCCACCGCCGGTCGGACGTAAGCCAGCCGGGCCACGATGGCCATTGGATCGGCCACGGACAGGCGCGATCGGCCGCTGACCCGGGCGCTGACCGCTGACCGATCAACTGCCGCGTCAGCCGGACCCGCTTGTCAGCGGGAATATTCCCCCGTCAATTTTCAGAGTTTATTAAATTTTCCAAAAAATATGTCTAACTTCAAAAATTTGTATAAAAAGATCTACTTGGCCAAAAATTGCAAATAAGGTATCGTTGGATTTGCAAAATTGTGTAGAATTTTTATTCTGCAATAATATCCTAGGTTTACTGTATGTATTTTCCCGAGTTTATAAAAAGGCTTAAAGTAGTATTAAATTCGCAGAAAAAGATCTGTAATCTTTTTGGAGCAAATCCTTTTGGTCTTATTTTGAACTATCTGTCCCGCAGTACACTTGTCACACTTGAACAACAATGTTTACAACAATAGTTCAATGTTTTGACTAAAAGACCTATTAGCTAGTCCTCTTTTATGCATAAATTGTTTTCTTTGCATTAAAGGTTTTCCCATGCATCATTCAGTAGTAGAATTGATCAGAGAACATAACTAAAACTACTGAAGCTTTATTAAAGTGCCATGCATGCATTGTGTTGCATTTGTTGATCTCTATGTGTGGTTTGTTTATTTGTTTGAATTGCTTTCATGTAGATTGTTAGGATTGTAACCAGTGTGACTGTCCGGACTGTGCTTTTGACTCCGGCAACTACCAAGGCAAGTGGAGCTTCATAATTGTCCTATTTACTTTCTATATGCATTGTAGCTTGTTTTGTTTTACAAGTTTTATCTATTGCTATGCTAAATCCTATTATGTCGTAGCCTTTCTCGTTAGGTGAGCCGTCGTAAGAAGTTGTGCTTATGTAGATGAGGGTGGGATACACCATGGCAAAGATTGTTTTGAAAGAACGTGTTTGGAAAGTTTGAAAACAACTTAATTAATGAACTCTCTGGGTGGATTGGTAATTGCTTGGTTCGTGAATGTCGGGCCCATGTCTATGGTTTACCCGAGTAGCTCACTTGTGGATGGCCACCCAGGCTTCTGAGAAATGATTAGTGTCTTGATTTGGTAGCTTCCATGTGCAACCATATGCCAGTGAGTTATGGGTGGCTGGATGGACTTAGTAGGTCGTGGCTACCCGATCTCTTCGTATCTAGAGATGTAGTGATTGTGTTAGGTTGGAACGGTGCGTGGATGGGCTTGGGGAGCTACTTCCCGAATTTTCTCTACTTGGGCTTCTCCCTATCATGACTCAATATGCGTATCGTGGTACGAGTGGGTCGACCAAGTCATATGGGTACAGTGTACAACCCCTGCAGGGTGTAAAACTAAGTGCTTAGCCGTGTCCTCGGTAATGGACGATTGAATTGCTGAATTGTGGGTGCTATGACATGTTCTCATTCATTCTAACTTGTAATTGCTAAAACTTGTGGTTGAAACTTAATTGGGTTGTTTGATGAAGATTAAATGCTTTGCAAATGATTTACAAATGGTATTTTGCTGCTGCAACTAAGCCTGAACCCCACAAGCCAGATATGCATATAGCTATTAGTCTTGTTATTCCTCTCATTGTTCCACTTGCCAGTGCATTCCAAGTGCTGACCCTCCGAGGTTGTTACGTTTCATGTTGCAGGTTACTCTTCCGGTTACTCTGAATAGTAGTGTTGGTTGCGACCCTCCACTCCACATTTTGTTCGCCTGTGGTGTCTAATGGAGACTGGAGCTACTTTTTTTATGCTATCTATTTGCTACTTGTTTACTTGTACAAGTGTTATGCTTTGCAAACTTTGTAATAAATGCAATATTCTAGATCATACTGTTGTAATAATGATGCACTGTTAATTCTTTGATGTCTATCGATGCTATGTATGCCAATGAACCGATCCAGGGATTGGCGTGATACATAGAGGTGCAATCCTTGCGGGTTGTACCTTTTCACTTCCCCACGCCACGCCGCAACGTCAAGCTATGATGGTGACCTCTCTTTAAGGCCACGAGCAAGGCAAGAAGCACACCGTCATCACGCAAGGGCACTAGTGATCCAACAAGAGCAACCACAAGAGGAACCGCAAGTGCAACCGCAAGTGCAACCGCAAGTCTACCACCATCGACCGCGACACATACTTGACACAACAAGTGATGAATCCAATTTGGAGAATCAAGCTCGTCATCTACGTGAAGCTCTCCAAATCCTCCTCCTCGTCATCAACGTCATGAACGTCAACAATGACACCATGGTCATCACGAGGCGCCTCCTCCACATCAACAAAACTTTGAGCGTCAAGTGATACAAGTTGAGCGACGCCACCATGTCAAGAGGGTCATGACCATGTTCTTCGCCGTGAGGCCCATGTGCCTAACCAACATCACCAACCGAGGAACGAGCCTCCTCTTCAGCGTCATCTGCGTCAAGAGGCTCCACACCCTCGCCACCATGAGGCCCAAACGCCTCAACCACGTCAACAACCGCGCCAAGAGCAAGAGCAAGCTCCTCAACAACAATACCAAGAGCAAGCTCTACAACAAGGACGTGAGAACCAAGTTCCACCTCCCCAAGTACAAGATCATCAACAAGGTCACCAAGGCCGTCGCAATGACCACAACGATGAAGAAACTTTTGGCAAGCTCAAGTTCACAATGCCCAAGTTCACCGGATCCAATGACCCCGAAGAATACCTCTTGTGGGCACTCAAAGTCGACAAGATCTTCCGCATGCACAACTATAGCAACGAGAAGATGGTCGCCATGGCTTCGCTAGAGTTTGATGATTACGCCAACCTTTGGTGGGAACAAGTTCAAGTTGCTCGTGATGCAAGACAAGAACCGCCAATCACAACTTGGCATGACATGAAGGCTCAGATGAGATCCCGGTTCGTCCCCGCGCACTACACGCGTGACCTCTTCAACAACCTTCAAGCGCTTCGTCAAGGGACAAAGACCGTGGAAGAGTACTTCAAGGAAATGGAACTCAACTTGATTCGCGCCAACATTGATGAGCGCATGGAGCAAACAATGGCACGTTTCCTTATTGGCTTGAATCACCCAATCGAGCGCATTGTCGAGTTCCAAACATACAACACCATGGTTGAGCTTGTGCACATAGCAACAAAGGCTGAATGTCAAGTGCAAGAGGACATCAAGTACAACAAGCCCAAGACGTACTTCTACTACAAGCAAGCTTCAACCGCTACACCAACAACTTTCAATGGAAGCTCATCAAGTACCTCCAAGCCTTCCTTCAAGCCCACACTTCCTCAAGGAAAACTGCCCCAAGTGGCAAGCAAGCAAAGAGTGATACACCTTTCAACGGTGAATGCTACAAGTGTGGAGGTAAAGGACACAAGTCGGCCGAATGTGGAAACAAGAAAGTCTTGTTCATCCATGACAATGGTGATGAAGAGTACTTGAGTGAAGACGAGTTTGATGCAAGGCAACGAGTGGAAGATGATCAAGAACTCCTCATGTGTGAACATGACACAAGTCCATCCCTTGTCGTCACAAGGATCTTGACCACTCAAGCACAAGAGCATGAAGACCAACGCTCCAATATCTTCCAAACACGAGCCAGCATCAATGGAAAATCTATCAAGGTGATCATTGACGGAGGGAGTTGTCACAACCTTGCTAGCACCGAGTTGTGCGAGAAGCTAAACCTCACCCTCCATCCACACAAGCACCCCTACCACGTGCAATGGCTAAGTGACCAAGGGTCCGTGAAGATCAAGCATACCATATCGGTCTCCTTCGCCATTGGTCCTTATAAAGATACAGTGGACTGTGATGTGGTTCCTATGACAGTTTGCCACATGCTTCTAGGTCGACCATGGAAATTTGACAAGGCTTCTCAACATGATGGTTGCACCAATGTATACACCTTCAAATGGCTCAACAAAACATGTGTTTTGCAACCGATGACTCCTAGCCAAATAATTGCGGACAATGCAAAGGCTTTAGCCAGGGCGCAAAGCACAACACCTACTTGTGAGAAGAGCGGTGAGAGAGAGAACCACCTCATAGTGAGTGAGAGCCACAAGCCAAATTCGAGTGGAAAAACTAAGAGTGTTCTCCTTGCCACCAAAAGTGAGATGAGAGATGTTCGGAACAACCCATACATCTTGCACTATGTCCTCCTTTGCAAGGGACTAGCGCAAGGACCTAACGAATTAACCAATGTTCCTCCATCTTTGATGAGTGTTTTGCAGGAATTCAAGGATGTGTTCCCGGAGGAGCTTCCACATGGACTATCTCCTCTTCGCGGCATAGAACATCGCATTGACCTCATCCCCGGCGCGCCACTTCCCAACCGCGCCGCTTACCGCACGAACCCGGAGGAGACAAAGGAGATTGAACGTCAAATCAACCAACTCGTCTCCAAAGGTTTGATCCAAGTTAGCACTAGTCCAAGTGTCGTACCCGTGATTCTTGTTCCAAAGACAGATGATACATTACAGTTATGCATGGACTGCCGTCCAATCAATGCTATCACCGTGCGTTATCGACATCCCATACCACGTCTCGATGACATGCTTGATGAGTTGTGTGGAGCCACTATTTTTTCAAAAATTGATCTTCGTAGTGGTTACCATCAAATACGCATGGTTGAAGGTGATGAGTGGAAAACCGCCTTCAAGACCAAACTTGGTCTCTATGAATGGTTGGTTATGCCCTTTGGTTTGTCTAATGCCCCTTCCACCTTCATGTGCCTAATGAATCATATCTTGCGTTCTCTCATTGGATGAAGTGTTGTTGTCTATTTCGATGATATTCTTGTTTATAGCAAATTACTTGAGGACCATATATCACATGTCAAGGAAGTTTTGCAAATCCTTCGACATGAAAAGCTTTGTGCTAATCTTCCCAAGTGCACTTTTGCTAAAGACAAGTTGATTTTTCTTGGATTTGTCGTTTCTTCGAAGGGAATTGAAGTTGATGTTTCCAAGGTAAAGGACATACGAGATTGGCCCATCCCAACAAATGTGAGTGAACTCCGAAGTTTTCATGGGTTGGCCGGTTTCTATCGTCGCTTTGTGAAAGACTTTTCAACCATTGCTTGTCCCCTTAATGAATTGACCAAAAAGAATGTCACCTTCGTGTGGGGCAAAGCACAACAAAAAGCTTTTGATGAACTTAAAAAGAGGCTCACCGAAGCACCTCTCCTTGTGTTACCGGATTTCACAAAAACTTTTGAGATAGAGAGTGAGGCTAGTGGTATTGGCATTGGAGGAGTCCTTATGAAAAACGGACGTCCTATAGCCTACCATAGCGAGAAACTTGATGGTGGTCGCCTCAACTATCCGATTTATGACAAAGAACTTTTTGCCTTAGTTCGTGTCCTTCAAGTTTGGCAACACTACCTTTGGCCCAAGGAATTTATCATACATTCCGACCACGAGTCATTGAAATATCTCAAAGGCCAAGCTAACTTGAGCAAGAGACACGCTAAGTGGGTTGAGTTCATGGAGTCTTTTCCGTACATTGTCAAGTATAAAAAGGGCAAAGATAATGTAGTTGCGGATGCCTTGTCTCGCAAACATACAAGCCTTCTTATGAGACTTGAAATCAACGTGTTGGGTCTTGACGAAATAAAATCTTTTTATGCTTCCGACCCGTTCTTCGAACCAATTTTCGCAAAGTGCTCGAATGACCAAGGAGTCGATGATTTCTATTTGCATAAGGGCTTTATTTTTAAACAAAACAAGCTATGCATTCTGAAGTCGTCGCTTCAACTTTTGCTTCTCCAAGAATCTCATGGTGGAGGCCTCATGGGTCACTTCAGCCGCGACAAGACATTGGACATGCTCTCCAATCACTACTTTTGGCCCAAGATGAAGCGTGACGTGGAGCGCTACGTTCAACGATGCACGACATGTGTTCAAGCTAAGTCGCAAGCTAATCCCTATGGTCTTTATATGCCATTGCCCATTCCTCATACACCTTGGTCTGACATTAGCATGGATTTCGTGTTAGGATTGCCTAGATCTAAGCATGGTCATGATTCTATATTTGTTGTTGTGGATCGCGTTTCCAAAATGGCACACTTCATACCGTGCCATAAGACCGACGATGCTTCACATGTTGTAAATCTGTTTTTTAGGGAAATCGTCCGTCTTCACGATGTGCCAAGGACAATTGTCTCCGACCGCGACGTCAAATTCATGAGCTACTTGTGGAAGACTGATACGGCCAAAACGTATCTACTTTCCCGAACACTTTTGCTATTGTTTCTCCTCTAAACTTGTGTGATTTGGATGCAACTAATACGGACTGACGCTGTTTTCAGCAGAATTGCCTTGGTGTCTACTTTTTGTGCAGACTATCAGGAAAAATCCCGGAAAATATGCCAAAGATCCTATTTCACCCGAAGACTCCAAGAGCCAGAATACGAGACGGAGAAGAGCCCTGGGGTGGCCACACCACCTGGTGGCGCGGGCCAGGCCAGGCCGCGCCAGGGTGTGGTGTGGGCCCCCCAGGCACCCCCTCGGCCTCTCTCTCTTCGCCTATAAGGAGCCTTCTGACCTAAAAACTTCGGGGCGTTCGACGTTTTTCCAGAAAGAGTTCCGCTCCGCCGCCACCACCAGATTCCATGAAACAGCACCAGAAACTCTGTTCTGTCACCCTGCCGGGACGAGGAATTGGAGGAGATCATCGCCATCATTATCACCATCGCTTCTCCATGGACCATCCATGTTTCCCTCATCTATGAGTGAGTAATTCCCCGCTGTAGGCTATGGGGATGGTAAGGATTGGATGAGATCGTTCATGTAACGGCATTAGATTGTTAGGGCATGGTGCCTAGTATCTTTTATTAGTGCTTTATGACTTTGTTGCGACTTGTTGTGCTTAATGCTTGTCACTAGGGCCCAAGTGCCATGATTTCAGATCTGAACTTATTGTTGATTCATTATGATAGTATTGTTCTTGGCCTTATCTACAAGTTGTATACACATGTTGTTGTCCGGAACCTATGGCCCCGAAGTGACAGAAATCGGGATAACCGGAAGGGAAAGGCTTTGATGTGAGAATCACATGTATTCATGGAGTGTTAATGCTTTGCTCCGGTGCTCTATTAAAAGGAGCACCTTAATTGCCAGTAGTTCCCTAGAGGCCCCGCTGCAAACGGGCTGGCAGGACAAAAGATGTTGTGCAAGTTCTCATTGCGAGCACGTATGACTATATATGGAACACATGCCTAGGATTTTCTAGTACTTGGGTGCTTTATCTTATTTATCTGCAATTGCCCTATGTTCTGATTGCTATGTGAATTTGTCTTGTCCATGCAACGCCTGTCCATCCATCCCTATGCCTACCACACTCGAATCCCACTGTTTACTGCTTTTGTTACTACTGTCCTTGCTTTATTACTTATGCTACTTTAATATTCCTACTACAAAACTGTTGCTACTGATAAACTGCTATGAGCAAGATTGTTTCCAGGTGCAGCTGAATTGACAACTCAGTTGTTAAGGCTGATAAATATTCTTTGGCTCCCCTTGTGTCGAATCAATAAATTGGGTTTCACTTCCCTCGAAAAATACTGCGATACACCCCCTATACTTGTGGGTCATCAAAGACCCTCATGGCCAAGCTCGGCGTCAAGATCCTCTTCTCATCCGCATCACATCCTCAAACCGATGGCCAAATCGAAGTTGTCAACCGAAGCCTCGGAACTCTCCTTCGTGTGTTGATCAAGAAAAACCTAAAGGATTGGGAGGAATTTATTCCACACGCTGAGTTCACCTACAATCGAGCCAAGCACTCAACAACCAAGATGAGTCCATTCATGATCATCTATGGTTTCGAGCCCCTCACCACGCTCGACGTCCTACCACTACCTCTCCATGAGCGCACGAACATGGACGTCGAGAAGCGTGCACAAGCTATGAAGACGCTTCATGAAGAAACAAGAGCTACTATCGAACAGCAAGTCCTTTGCTAAGCTTCAAGATTAAACAAGGAGAACAAGGAGATGATATTTGAAGAAGGTGACCTTGTGTGGATACACCTAAGCAAAGACCGCTTCCCCAAGGAACGTGACTCCAAGCTCAAGCCAAGAGGAGATAATCCCTTCAAGGTCCTCAAAAGAATCAACAACAATGCCTATATCATCGACATACCGACCTCCAAGTACCTTGCAAGCAATACATTCAATGTCAAGGACCTTTCACCCTACCATGGAGATGTTCAAGATGATAACCATGAAGAGTCGAGGACGACTCTTTCCCAAGGGGGAAGCTGATGCAGCCCGTCCTACGGACGCTCCTACATCTACACCAACAAGTCCCCCAAGTGGACCCATGACTCGTGCCCGAGCCAAACTCCTACAAGCTAAGGTGAACTCGCTCCTCTCCTCGTGCCAATTTGGCACCTCCTTGGATGGTATGCTACTTCATGCAACTACCCTATGCATCATCAGGTACGAAGCTTCGACACATCACCAAGCACGCAAGGATGAAGAACAAGAAGCAGAACATGAAGCTGGAGCTGCTCAGATCGGAGTCTCCGGTCTGCGCACACCGGAGTCTTCGGCCTGCCAAAGGCTCCGGCCTGAAGACACCGGACACTCCGGCCCTCTCTCCGGTCTGACCCCCTGTACCAGGCCCTGGGACAGTCTGACGACCCCTTCGGAGGCTGGTCCGGAGACTACATCGGATTCTCCGGTCTAGACCGGAGTCTCTGGTCCACGACACCGGAGTCTCTGGTCCAACCGTCACCAGGCATGAAAAGGCATTTGGGCCTTCGGCCCATGTACCCCTTAGTCCGTCCAGAACTTGTCTTTTATTCCTAAAGTACCCCTGTTTAAGTGGCTGGCCTATATATAGACCCCCACCTCCATTGTAAACCCTAGGCATGATATTGGAATTAGTGGAAACCCCTTTGTGGATCTATCTAATTCTTGCCTCATGCTCCTTGACTAAGGAGTACCAATATCCCCAAACCTCGTTGGAGTTTTCATCGTGCCTCCGCGTTGTACAAGGCCTGGGCATCGGTGTCCCTTTGCCTAGACGTCAAGATCTCACCGAGTATCCCATCTCGCTGTGCCGGTTCGAGAGAGAGTCCTCCGCCCGACGCCGATCCTAGGGATTGCGCCGGACCAGTTACCGCTAGTGTGAGCTATTGGTGTGTATCGTGGTTTTGTGTTTGTGTTCTTCGCGTTCTTTGTGCGTGTGTTCGTCGTGTTCATCCTCTCCTCCTCTCCCCGCACTCCATCCTCGATTTGAAAGGGAATCGTGAAAGATCAGGCCACCCTAGAGGTTTGCCCTCAACAGAGATGATGACGAAGATTCTGAATCAGATGAAGAAGAAGGCACTATAGAGGATCAAGAATCTGGTGATGATGAAGTAGACGAGGAACTTAACGATGAGGTTGGTATTCTAGTCGATGATTTGGGTGTTGAAGTAGAAGAAATGAAACATGACCACGAGTATCCTATAATTTCAGTCGGCACCGAGATCAGGAGCATGCATGAGTTCAGGATTTCATTCCGGCATTTTTGTATCAAGGGGGAGTTCGATGTTTATCGACTGAAGAACTCTGCCGAGAGGTATGAGGTTGTTTGCAAGTTAACGTGGATGAATGGACGGGCGGAGGTACATTGTCCATGGAGGATCACAGCAAGAGCCTTACCTGTGTCGACTGCAATTAGGGTACTGGGGCAATGGATGCAGCAAACCATTAGAACTCTCTCTCTCTTCACTCTATAACTACAATTGATGTGCGATATCTTTCTGGCGACTAGTCGACTCCGCTTATCTTTTAAATGAATCCGTGTTGCAGGTGAACAAAATGGGCCCTCCACACATGTGTCCGACAGGCAGCAAACTGAAATCCTCAATGGCTAATACGGAGTGGGTGGCTATGCAATCTATGTCCATACTAAAGGATAACCCTAAGGAGACCGCGAAGAATATTTAGACTAGCCTCGGTTCTAAATACAACATTGTCCTTTCGTATTACACGGTTTGGAAAGGTAAAGAGAATGCTCCGGGGTCTTGCACGGGGATTGGACCAATAGCTTTAGGATGCTGTACAGCTTCAAGGCGGAGGTACAAGCTAGGTGTCCGGGGAGTGTTGTGGAGATTGACACCGAATCAGAAGGTGGTAAAATATATTTCAAAAGATTTTTCATGGCGCTTAAACCTTGCATCCAGGGATTCAAGGACGGCTATAGGCCATATCTGAGTGTAGACAGCACTGTCCTAACTGGCAAATGGAAAGGCTGCCTGCCATCTGCCACAGCACTTGATGGTCACAACTAGATGTTCCTAGTGGCATTCGGGCTGTTTGAAACAGAAACGGAGGAAAACTGGGTCTGGTTTATGAGGCAGCTCAGGAGATCAATAGGCCACATGGATCCATTGGCTATATCCACGGATGCATGCAAAGGGCCGACGAATGCAGTGAAGGAGGTGTTCCCGCGGGCTGAAGGTAGAGAATGCCATGCCCATATGATGCTCAACTTGTACTCACACTACGCCGGCAACATATTTCGTTACATGTTTCCTGCTGCTACAGTTTACAAACCTAGTAGCAGCGAATATTTCGTTAGCAAGATTTTTGCCGAAGCCCCTGAACTTCCAGAGTACTTAGCCATCCATCATTCGTAGCTATGCAAGGCGAGACAATTCAACCCTGACATCAAAGTTGATTACATAAACAACAACCTTGTAGAATGCCTGAATAACTGGGTGAAGGACAGAAAAGTGCGTCATGTTGATATCTTGATGGACAACATACGTGGTATGATCATGAAGCTGTTAAATATAAGGAGAGAGATCGGTAGGAGACTTAGAGGACATATGCTACCGCCAGTTGTACAGCAACTACACAAGAGAAGTCGAGGACTTGCTCATCTTAAGGTTCTCCTGTCAACCAGCAGAAGCTGTGAGGTGTTTGATATGTCCAAGAGTGGCAAAAGGGATGTTGTGAACATCCAGCTACGAGAATGCACCTGCTTAGAGTTACAGCATACCGGGAAACCTTGCGACCACGCATTGGCCTTCTTGGTGAAGAAAAGAACTCTAGAACATTTGGATCAGTATTTGTCAGACTACTACTCTATGGAAAAGTTCAGAGCTGCGTACGCTGGATCCGTCGAGCCATGTACAGACCCATCTCAGTGGCCTCAAGTCCAACTGTCTTTCGAGCTTTGCCAGCCAGTTACAAAAAGGGGCAGAGGAACACCCCAGGTGAATAGGTTTAAGAATTTTCTCGAGAAGAAGGGTTCGGCTTTCTGTGCTACAAAGAAGGGCAAAAACAGATGTAAGACCTGCCATCTTATAGGCCATAGAGCAGCTAGATGTCCCAAACCTAGGTATTAGATGGTACTTTCACAAAAAAAATTGTTTATAGTCTATAGATATAAGGTAGTAATCCATGTACTGTTTTTTTACAGGAAGCGCAAGGTAAGAAACAAGACAGCCGACTCAGTGATTTTGATGCGGGAAGAAAACCAAAACGAGTGGAGTGATGATGTCGGACAAGATTCTGGTGCTGATTGGCCTGACTTCCCTCGGCCCGGAGATGCAGGGTACGTGAAGGTAAGAAAATTGGCACCCAGGAAGAGGAAGAAGGCAGGAGATGAAGAAGCCAGTGGACGTGAAGGAAAGAGGAAGAAAGTTGGCACCCAAGCAGAGAAAGAGGGCTAGTAGTGTAGCAGCCTAATGATGTATTGAACTTGAACCTATATATGTAGTTCGGTTAAACTCTGGAGCTGTGTGCGTGGAACTTGTCGGGCGAAACAATCTGCCTCCCATACCTGGAGTAAAATGTATCGTGACTTTAAGATTTGATACGGCCGAGGCCACTAGTTGAATCCAAAACTGTGACTGTGCCACTACTATCTGAACAATCGCGATAGCTGAGTGGTTAAATCCTCTCCAAAATCGATGGGTGTTAGTGGCACAGACATGATTTATTTATAGGCGCTTAATAAATCCCTGATGTTGGCATTACACTTATGATAAGTTTCTAGGCTGAAAAACAATTTCTTAAGCTAGCTGCTACACTCCACGAAGCAGCAACTTATTTACGCTGCTGGACAACGACATGGCAACATAAACTACAAATGCAACAGATAATGCCCAGATAATGAGGAAATTGTTTCCACTATCTGGCCTAATCTTGAGCTCGTTTGTCTCACCACCTCCCTGCCCCTGCCTCCCCTGCACCTGGCGAAGCTCCCAGATCTCTCGCTCCATCGCACGAATGTCCTCTTTCTTGTCCCACATAGCATCATGAAGATCCTGAACAAGCTCTCTGTGAAAACCTGTCAGTGGCTTTTCGATCCACACAAACTTGTTATAGCCAGTCCCCCTCCCTTCCTGCGTAGTAGATCGAAGGAAACAAAGTAAAGAATTACATTACGCTTTCCGGATCCGGGTTACCATTGTACCTACAGTAGGAACATACCGCTCTGATGCTGTAGTTGCTGAATTTTCCTGCAGTATTTTCGTCGGTCCACGAAATCCATCTCGGCATCTTCTCACCGCACAAACACAGCATATCGAGATAGTAATCGTGGGGCGCCCTACGGTACCTGATGGAGGCACCCGCCTGACGGCGTTGAGCCGGCCCTGATTCCGCCCGAGACGAACTGCACGACCTGCGAGCCATCAGCAAGGGGAGCGAGGGCAGAGGAAAGAGGAGCCTTTGGATGTCAAGGTAGTGGTGAAACGTGATTTATCCCTACTTAATAACTCGGGCAGTATCCTACCGTCCACATTCGGCTGACAGGTGGGGGACCTAGCGTATGGACTTGTCAACTAAACCTCGTGCCTTCGTGGTTCAAAAGCCCTCTCGCGCGCATCGGACGAAATTTTTTGGCACCTTGCCCGCGTACATATCACTAGGAGGCCTTGCTCAGGAAACAGACACGCCTAGCCCATAATCTTACTCCCTCCTAGGAACTTGTCATGGCTCACGCCGGCAGATCCATCCGCTCCACCGCTTCCAGTAGGGCTCACCGCGGCGGATCCACCCCAAGATCCTATCGTCGCAGTATCAAATGGCCATGGTTTCTTGAGAGGAGCGACGACGCTACGTATGCGAGCTCGGCCGCTCCTACCTATAGAAGGACTGATGCGGCATCGAGCTCGAGCAGGAGCTGCCAGGCACGACGGCGCTCGGTCCATGCCAACCCCGTCACCTTCGTCATTGTCGATTCCGATGTGGAGGACGACGGGGACGAAGCTGTGCAGAACGTCATTGTTGCCTCCTTGGCGAAGGGCAAGCCACGGGCGGGAGTGGATGTCGCTGGGAAGGGCACGACGGTGTCACCAATCGAGGTGGACTCCGACGATAGTGGTGTGATGTGGGTTTAGGTGTTGTTTAGGATGGTTGCAATTTCGGTTGTGTTTAATGCGAGTACAATTATTGCAATGGGTTTGTCGAGCTATATTGAGCAATATGTGCAATAGCATCGTGTGAGTGCTTCCACTTTAGAAATTGTGTCTATGCCATTTGCATGTTGCATTATCAACGTAGATTACATGTAAACAATCCAACGAAAATCAGATTACAACCTTCGGACGGGAGTGGCAGGATGGAAGAGAAGTTGGGACAGCGGCTTCGAGGGGAAGGAAGAGGAGAGGGTGTGACACTGGCAGGTGGGCCCTCGGAACACGTGACACTGACATGCGGGAGAGGGGCCACACGGTATTGCCGGTCTGTCCAGAGCAAGCGTACTTTGCAACGTGACAACAGCAAGCTGATTGGACCAATATAATAACTCGTCGAATTATTAAGGAGTACTGAAAACTACATGCAGTGAACACTGGTTGATCCATATGTGGTTTGTGGAAAGAACACACATGCAGTGAACACTGGTTGATCCATGTGTGGTTTGTGAAAAGAACACACATGCAATGCCTCTAGTGCTGGTTTTAGTATAAGAACACACAAGCAATAACTCTAGTGGGTCCATATGTGATGTGTGGAAAGAACACACATGAAATGACACTGGTAGATCCATGTGTCCTTTGTGGAAACAACACACGTGCAATGCCATTGGTTGATCCATGTGGGGTTTGTAGAAATAACACACATGCAATGACTCTAATGGATCCATATGTTGTTTGTGGAAAAGAACACACATGCAATGACTCTAATGGATCCATATGTGTTTTGTGGAAAAGAACACACATGAAGTGAATACTGGTTGATCCATGTGTGGTTTGTGAAAAGAACACACATGCAATGCCACTGGTTGATCCATGTATGGTTTGTGGAAAGAACACAGATGCATTGACTCTAGTGCTAGTTTTGGTATAATAACACACATATAATGACTCTAGTGGGTCCATATGTAGTTTGTGAAAAGAACACACATGCAATGACCACTGGTTGATCCATATGTGGTTTGTGGAAATGAACACACATGCAATGAACATTAGTGGATCCATAAGTGGTTTGCGGAAAGAACACACATGCAGTGAACACTGGTGGATCCATATGTTGTTTGTGAAAAGAACACATATGCAATGACTCTAGTGCTGGTTTTAGTATAAAAACACACATGCAGTGACTCTCGTGGGTCCATATGTGATTTGTGGAAAGAACACACATGCAATGACACTGGTTGATCCATGTGTGGTTTGTGGAAAGGACACACATGCAATGACTCTAGTGCTAGTTTTAGTATAAGAACACAGATACAATGACTCTAGTGGGTCCACATGTAGTTTGTGAAAAGAACACACATGCAATGACCACTGGTTGATCCATAAGTGGTTTGTGGAAAAGAACACACATGCAATGAACATTGGTGGATCCATGTGTGGTTTGTGGAAAATAACACACATGCAATGAGTCTAGTGCTGGTTTTAGTATAAGACCACACATGAAATGACTCTAGTGGGTCCACATGTGGTTTGTGAAAGAAACACACATGCAATGACCATTGGTTGATCCATATGTGTTTTTTGGAAAAGAACACACATGCAATGAACACTGGTCGATCCACAAGTGGTTTGTGGAAAGAACACACATGCAATGACCACTGGTTTATCCATAAGTCGTTTGTGGAAAACAACGCACATGCAATGACCACTGGTTGATCCATTAGTGGTTTGTGGAAAGAACACACATGGAGTGAACACTGGTTGATCCATGTGTGGTTTGTGAAAAGAACACACATTGTTGAGGGCAAACCTCTAGGGTGGCCCGATCTTTCATGATTCCCTTTCAAATCGAGGGTGGAGTGCGGGGAAAGGAGGGGAGGATGAACACGACGAACACACGCACGAAGAACGCGATGAACACACACACGCAAAACCACGATAAACACCAATAGCTCACGCCAGCGGTGACCGGTCCGGCGCAATCCCTAGGATCGGCGTCGGGCGGAGGACTCTGTCTCAAACCGGCACAGCAAGATGGGAGACTCGGTGAGATCTTGACGTCTAGGCAATGGAACACCAATGCCTAGGCCTTGTACAACGTGGAGGCACAATGCAAACTCCAACGAGGTTTGGGGATATTGGTGCTCCTTAGTCAAGGAGCATGAGGCAAGAACTAGATAGATCCACAAAGGGGTTTCCACTAATTCCAATATCATGCCTAGGGTTTACAATGGAGGTGGGGGTCTATATATAGGCCAGCCACAAGTTCAGGGGTAGTTCAGGCATTAAAGTAGAGTTCTGGGCGAAGTAGAGGGGTACATGGGCCAGAGGGTCCAGCTAGGCTCGCAGGCCCATCACTTGGGTCGGACACTCCGGGTCGAGTTAGCCGGACAGTCCGGGGTGGCCAGACAGTCCGGGTCGGCGCGACCGGATAGTCCGGGCAGGGCGGACACTCCGGGTGGCGTCCGGGGAGTGTCCGATTCGACCTTCTGAATGTCCATGCTAGGTCCGGGGTCGGGGAGGCCGGACACTCCGGCTGAGTCGGCCCGGACACTCCGGGGTGGCCGGACACTCCGGCTAGATTCGGGCGGACACTCCGGCAGCTTCAGCTCAGGTGCAGCTTCAGGGCTCGTGGGTCGATGCGGCGGGGGCTCGTACCTGATGATGCACAAAGTAGTGGTATGAAGTAGCACGCCATCCAAGGAGGTATCGAATTGGCACGAAGAGAGGAGCGCGTTCACCTTAGCTTGCAGGAGTTTGTCTCAGGAACGAGTCATGGGTCCACTTGGGGGACTTGTTGGTGTAGATGTAGAAGCGTCCATAGGATGGGCTGCATCAGCTCCCCCCCTTGGGAAAGAGTCGTCCTCGACTCTTCATGGATATCATCTTGAACATCTCCATGGTAGGGTGCGAGATCCTTGACATTGAATGTATTGCTTGCAAGGTACTTGGAGGTCGGTATGTCGATGATGTAGGCGTTGTTGTTGATTCTTTTGAGGACCTTGAAGGGACCATCTCCTCTTGGCTTGAGCTTGGAGTCACGTTCCTTGGGGAAGCGGTCCTTTCTTAGGTGTATCCACACAAGGTCACCTTCTTCAAATATCATATCCTTCTTGTCCTTGTTTAATCTTGAAGTTTGGCGAAGGACTTGTTGTTCGATATTTGCTCTTGTTTCTTCATGAAGCTTCTTCATAGATTGTGCGCGCTTCTCGACGTCCATGTTTGTGCGCTCATGGAGAGGTAGTGGTAGGATGTCGAGCGCGGTGAGGGGCTCGAAACCATAGGCGATCATGAATGGACTCATCTTGGTTGTTGAGTGCTTGGCTCGATTGTAG
This sequence comes from Avena eriantha, assembly GCA_910589775.1. NCBI lineage: Eukaryota > Viridiplantae > Streptophyta > Magnoliopsida > Poales > Poaceae > Avena > Avena eriantha. Next base: position 6,278 of record CAJUXJ010000625.1, on the reverse strand, counting down.
GCGAACTCGGCGTGTGGAATGCATTCCTCCCAATCCTTCAGGTTTTTGTTGATCAACACACGAAGGAGAGTTCCGAGGCTTCGGTTGACAACTTCGGTTTGGCCATCCGTTTGAGGATGTGATGCGGATGAAAAGAGGAGCTTGACGCCGAGCTTGGCCATGAGGGTCTTCCACAAGTAGCTCATGAATTTGACGTCGCGGTCGGAGACGATTGTCCTTGGCACACCGTGAAGATGGACAATTTCCCTGAAAAACAGATTTGCAACATGTGAAGCATCTTCGGTCTTATGGCATGGTATGAAGTGTGCCATCTTGGAAAAACGATCCACAACAACAAATATAGAATCATTACCATGCTTAGATCTAGGCAATCCTAACACGAAATCCATGCTAATGTCGGACCAAGGTGTATGAGGAACAGGCAATGGCATATAAAGACCATAGGGATTAGCTTGCGACTTAGCTTGAACACATGTCGTGCATCGGTGAACGTAGCGCTCCACGTCACGCTTCATCTTGGGCCAAAAGTAGTGATTGGAGAGCATGTCCAATGTCTTGTCACGACCAAAGTGACCCATAAGGCCTCCACCATGATATTCTTGGAGAAGCAAAAGTTGAAGCGACGACTTCGAAATGCATAGCTTGTTTTGTTTAAAAAGAAAGCCCTTATGCAAATAGAAATCATCAACTCCCTTATCATTGGAGCACATTGCAAAAATTGGTTCAAAGAACGGGTCGGAAGCATACAAAGATTTTATTTCCTCAAGACCCAACACGTTGATTTCAAGTCTCGTAAGAAGGCTTGTATGTTTGCGAGACAATGCGTCCGCAACTACATTATCTTTGCCCTTCTTATACTTGACAATGTACGGAAAAGACTCCATGAACTCAACCCACTTAGCGTGTCTCTTGCTCAAGGTAGCTTGGACTTTTGTTGGTATGGGCCAATCTCGTATGTCCTTTACCTTGGAAACATCAACTTCAATTCCCTTCGAAGAAACGACAAATCCAAGAAAAATCAACTTGTCTTTAGCAAAAGTGCACTTGGGAAGATTAGCATAAAGCTTTTCATGTCGAAGGATTTGCAAAACTTCCTTGACATGTGTTATATGGTCCTCAAGTGATTTGCTATAAACAAGAATATCATCAAAATAGACAACAACACTTTTTCCAATGAGAGAACGCAAGATGTGATTCATAAGGCGCATGAAGGTGGATGGGGCATTTGATAAACCAAAGGGCATAACCAACCATTCATAGAGACCAAGTTTGGTCTTGAAGGCGGTTTTCCACTCATCACCTTCAGCCATGCGTATTTGATGGTAACCACTACGAAGATCAATTTTCGAAAAAAATAGTGGCTCCACACAACTCATCAAGCATGTCATCGAGACGTGGTATGGGATGTCGATAACGCACGGTGATAGCATTGATTGGACGACAGTCCATGCATAACCGTAACATATCATCCGTCTTTGGAACAAGAATCACGGGTACGACACTTGGACTAGTGCTTACTTGGATCAAACCTTTGGAGACGAGTTGGTTGATTTGACGTTCAATCTCCTTTGTCTCCTCCGGGTTCGTGCGGTAAGCGGCGCGGTTGGGAAGTGGTGCACCGGGGATGAGGTCAATGCGATGTTCTATGCCGCGAAGAGGAGGTAGTCCATGTGGGAGCTCCTCGGGGAACACATCCTTGAATTCCTGCAAAACACTCATCAAAGATGGAGGAACATTGGTTAATTCGTTAGTTCCTTGCGCTAGTCCCTTGTAAAGGAGGACATAGTGCAAGATGGATGGGTTGTTCCGAACATCTCTCATCTCACTTTTGGTGGCAAGGAGAACACTCTTCGTTTTTCCACTCGAATTTGGCTTGTGGCTCTCACTCACTATGAGGTGGTTCTCTCTCTCACCGCTCTTCTCACAAGTAGGTGTTGTGCTTTGCGCCCTCACTAAAGCCTTTGCATTGTCCGCAATTATTTGGCTAGGAGTCATCGGTTGCAAAACACATGTTTTGTTGAGCCATTTGAAGGTGTATATATTGGTGCGACCATCATGTTGAGCAGCCTTGTCAAATTGCCATGGTCGACCAAGAAGCATGTGGCAAACTGTCATAGGAACCACATCACACTCCACCGTATCTTTGTAAGGACCAATGGCGAAGGAGACCGACATGGTATGCTTGATCTTCACGGACCCTTGGTCACTTAGCCATTGCACGTGGTAGGGGTGCTTGTGTGGATGGAGGTTGAGGTTGAGCTTCTCACACAACTCGGTGCTAGCAAGGTTGTGACAACTCCCTCCGTCAATGATGACCTTGATAGATTTGCCGTTGATGCCGGCTTGTGTTTGGAAGATATTGGAGCATTGGTCTTCATGCTCTTGTGCTTGAGTGGTCAAGATTCTTGTGACGACAAGCGATGGACTTGCATCATGCTCACACATGGGGAGTTCTTGATCATCTTCCACTCGTTGCCTTGCCATTGCTTCCTTGACACAGGCATCAAACTCATCTTCACTCAAGTACTGTTCATCACCATTGTCATGGATGAACAAGACTTTCTTGTTTCCACATTCGGCCGACTTGTGTCCTTTACCTCCACACTTGTAGCATTCACCGTTGAAAGGTGTATCACTCTTTGCTTGCTTGCCACTTGGGGGCAGTTTTCCTTGAGGAAGTGCGGGCTTGAAGGAAGGCTTGGAGGTACTTGAGGAGCTACCATTGAAGGTTGTTGGTCTAGGGGTTGAAGCTTGCTTGTAGGTGAAGTACGTCTTGGGTTTGTTGTACTTGATATCCTCTTGCACTTGATGTTCAGCCTTTGTTGCAATGTGCACAAGCTCAACCATGGTGTTGTATGTTTGGAACTCGGCGATGCGCTTGATTGGGTGATTCAAGCCAATAAGGAAACGTGCCATTGTTTGCTCCATGCGCTCATCAATGTTGGTGCGAATCCAGTTGAGTTCTATTTCCTTGAAGTACTCTTCCACGGTCTTTGTCCCTTGACGAAGCGCTTGAAGATTGTTGAAGAGGTCACGCGTGTAGTGCGCGGGGACAAACCGGGATCTCATGTGAGCCTTCATGTCATGCCAAGTTGTGATTGGCGGCTCTTGTCTTGCATCACGAGCAACTTGAACTTGTTCCCACCAAAGGTTGGCGTAATCATCAAACTCTAGCGAAGCCATGGCGACCATCTTCTCGTTGCTATAGTTGTGCATGCGGAAGATCTTGTCGACTTTGAGTGCCCACGAGAGGTATTCTTCAGGGTTATTGGATCCGGTAAACTTGGGCATTGTGAACTTGAGCTTGCCAAAAGTTTCTTCATCGTTGCGGTCATTGCGACGAGCTTGGTGACCTTGTTGATGATCTTGTAGTTGGGGAGGTGGAACTTGGTTCTCGCGTCCTTGTTGCGGAGCTTGCTCTTGGTATTGTTGTTGATGAGGAGCTTGCACTTGCTCTTGGCGCGGTTGTTGACGTGGTTGAGATACTTGGGCCTCATGGTGGCGAAGGTGTGTAGCCTCTTGACGCGGTTGATGACGAAGAGAAGGCTCGTTCCTTGGTTGGTGATGTTGGTTAGGCACATGGGCCTCACGGCGAAGAACATGGTCATGAGCCTCTTAACATGGTGGGTGTCGCTCAACTTGTATCACTTGACGCTCCCAGTTTTGTTGATGTGGAGGAGGCACCTCGTGATGACCATGGTGTCGTTGTTGACGTTCCTGACGTTCATGACGAGGAGGAGGACCTTGAAGAGCTTGACGTCGATGACGAGCTTGATTCTCCAAATTGGAGTCATCACTTGTTGTGTCAAGAATGTGTCGCGGTCGATGGTGGTAGACTTGCGGTTGTGCTTGCGGTTCCTCTTGTGGTTGCTCTTGTTGAATCACTAGTGCCCTTGCGTGATGACGGTGTGCTTCTTGCCTTGCTCGTGGCCTTGAAGAGAGGTCACCGTCATAGCTTGACATTGCGGCGTGCCGTGGGGAAGGTACAAAGTTCGAAGAGATTCCATCTTTAACCACGGGGGCATCATTGCGTCTTGGAGCACTTTGATGTAGATCTTGTGGAAGAGGTGCATGACGATGCGAAGAACTTGCAGAGCTTGATGCGCGTGAACGTGGTCTTGCCATGCCATCGATGAGGCATCGAAGATTGTCATTTGTTTCGGCGACGGAGCGTTGAAGCGCTTCATTTTGGTGGCCGAAGATGTGATGCATTGCATGCATTTGTCATTCGAGGCCGTCGAAGCGGTTGTCGATGTTCTTGAACTCGGCTTGCATCTCGCAAAATTGTTCATCTTGTCTTGTCTCAAGTGCTTGGCAACGTTCACGGAACTCTTGCCGAACGATGAAGTGACTTGCGCGCGTCATGTACGGACCTTGATCTTCTTCTTGGGGAGATGGTTGGCTCGTCTCACCGTGCCTATCCATCATGCGAAACACACAAGTATTGTATATGGAAGTGGAATATGGTGGTGTTAGCCTTGTACCTCACCTTGGGGATTGCGCCAAACTAGAAACCACAAGTGAGAGCTATTAGCATGCAAAGTGGAGATGCAAAGAAAACTCACACTCTCAAAAGCTTGTTGGTGGTAGGTTAGGGTTGTGGAAAGCCAAAGAACCAACCAAAAGAAATGGGATAGTCAAAAGTGGTAAAAATCCAACAAAACTCAAGTCAAAGGCGAAGGTCAACAACTCAAAAGGGTGACGGGAATCTACGACTATATACACACACGTGGAGAAAGTTGGGATTGACACGACTATGAAAATGAGCAAACAAAATGTCCTAACGAAGACTAAGCTCGTTGTCGTGCCAATACAAGGAGAGACCGTGGCTCGTTTGCAAAGCAGAAAAATGAGCAACGGATTTGTGCACTTGTCTTGGGCGCTCTTCTTTCTCTCTTGCTTACAAGCTTTGAGACTCTCTTTTGCAATGGGAGACTATTTTTCTTTTGCTTTTTCTTTGTATATATATATATGTATATTTTTTTTACTCTCCCTTGATGCTACCTAGTCACACTTGCTATTGCTCTTCCACTCTCACTATCCAAGGACAAATGATGCTCAAGCAAACACAAGATGAGCCACTCTCATGGGATAGGTACACACAAAGGAAGATGGGGTTAACAAGGTGACGCAAGTTATACCTTTTTTGATGATGAACTTGGCGTCGGTGGTGCGGGATGATGTTCGTGGTCCGTGGTGTTGATGAGCGCGGAAGTTGATGATGCGGAAGCTTGATGGTACTTGCTGACACGCACACGGGACACGAGCAAACAAAGGATATTAGCCAATGCGAAAAATGAGGCAAAACAGTCAAAACAGGCGCTCCAGCCGGACACTCCGGTCTGTCTGGGCCGGACACTCCGGTCTGGTTCGGCCATACACACCGGTCTGGTTCGGCCGGACGCTCCGGTCGGTACGAGCCGGACACTCCGGCGCGGGTTTCCTGCTCGTGTTCTTGAGCGGAAATCCTCGCCTTCAGGCCTCAAATCCGCGAAAAACTGGCCAAATCGGGTTGGGAAACGCAGGATAAAGCTGGACCAACTCCTTAGACAAGGTTTGGTCAGATCAAAACCACAAATAACACTCCAAATCAAGAGATCGATCCAAAGGAAAATATGGGCTGTTTTTTGTGGGGATTTTCGAATTTTTGGTGGATAGAAGAAAAATTTGTGGGGGAAATCGTGAGCAACAAAGCTCTTGACACCAATATGTTGAGGGAAAACCTCTAGGGTGGCCCGATCTTTCACGATTCCCTTTCAAATCAAGGGTGGAGTGCGGGGAAAGGAGGGGAGGATGAACACGACGAACACATGCATGAAGAACGCGATGAACACACACACGCAAAACCACGATAAACACCAATAGCTCACGCTGGCGGTGACCGGTCCGGCCGCAATAAAGTCCCTAGGATCGGCGTCGGGCGGAGGACTCTCTCTCGAACCGGCATGGCGAGATGGGAGACTCGGTGAGATCTTGACGTCTAGGCAAAGGAACACCGATGCCTAGGCCTTGTACAACGCAGAGGCACAATGCAAACCCTACGAGGTTTGGGGATATTGGTGCTCCTTAGTCAAGGAGCATGAGGCAAGAACTAGATAGATCCACAAAGGGGTTTCCACTAATTCCAATATCATGCCTAGGGTTTACAATGGAGGTGGGGGTCTATATATAGGTCAGCCACAAGTTCAGGGTAGTCAGGCATTAAGTAGAGTTTCTGGGCGAAGTAGAGGGGTACATGGGCCAGAGGGTCCAGCTAGGCTCGCAGGCCCATCACTTGG